>VYXF01005968.1:0-21482 GCA_013397295.1 Polioptila caerulea | reverse complement strand
GGTGTGAGGTCTGCGGGACACGGAGCCCTGCGGGACAGGGGACACGGGACCCTGCGGGATCGTGACCGGGCGGGGAGGCAGCGTCCGCAAGTTGTTAAACGGAGCTTTTGGCTTCTCCCCCGCCCGAGCCGGGGCTGATCCGGCTCCGGGGCTCGCAGGGGCTGCCCGGGCAGCTCCGGCTCCTCCGAGCCCCCGAGCGGGCGGACGCTGCCCTCACTCACCGCGCTGCCTGTGACGGGCTGTGGGTGATGCTCTCCCAGCTTTAAAATGCTTTGGAGAGAGTTTTAAAGCTTTTTCTGCCCAGTCCCTGGAGAAGTTGAATGAAATCCTTTCGGGATGAGCACTAGACACGGCTTCAGATTGCTGTTCGCGTTTCAGCGGTGTCAGAAGGTCTGGGTCTGTTGGAGTAGGAGTTGTGCAACTGCAGAAACCAACTGGGATTTCTTTAGCCGTGGAGAGGGGATTCCGTAAATAAGACTCTGCTGTGGGCTGGTGTTTGTGTGTTAGCACACATCTCTCCTGACTCTGGTCTCTTTGTTCACTTCAAAGCAATCTGGTGCTCTGAAAAGGAAGCTCCAGACGCCACATGGAAACCCACCCGTGAAACGCAAACGTAAATTATCCATCAGCACCTTCAGGAAGGGAGCCACGGAGGCTGGCAGCACGGAGGAGGGAAGCTCATCACAAAAACCTGTTCCTAAGAAGCAGCTGACCGACAAACAGAATGAAAGCCAGAAGAACAAACCTTTCATTAAGACATCCAGCCTGTTTAAAAACAACCCAGACATCCCAGAAATTCACAGGTATTTTAGACACATGGGAGGGGCAAAACCCCTTGAAATGACTTGAAATTCAGTGTCTTGAATTCTTGCCCTTGCTTGGCAGGGCAGTTGTTTGGTAGGTGAAGTTTCATGGCTGATTGTGTATAATGCTGTTGAATCATTTTTAACCCTAGTGTGTGTTTTGTTTCCCCTAACTTAGGAAAGAAGTGCAGCAGGTGCAAGAAAATGTTTTCACTACAGATTCCTTCAGCCAGCTGGACCTCCACCCACATCTGGTGAGTGGCAGGAAGGCTACATGCCACAAAAACATGGGGTTTTGGGTGGGGGGCAGGTCAGAGAGCCTTTATTTATGGTGACCTGGATACTTCACCTGATAGTGTCACTCAAGGTGCTGGCCCATGTCCTGACCTGTCCCCAGACACAGTCCCAGCTTTCTTCACTGTTTGCAGCTGTAATGCCAAAAAACCAAAGAAAACCAGCCATGGTGTAATTCTGATTAACTAAGAAGTATTTTGAGGGCATGGGAACTTTATGGACCAGTTGTGCAGAGAATAAATGTCAATCCTCTGGGTGTTGTTCTGTCTTAGCAGTACAAGAAGTAACAAAAGGAACAGTTTGACAATAAAACCTTTATTTCTCTTTACTGTCTCTCTAGATCTCCACAATAAACACTGTCCTAAACATGTGTAGCATGACCAGGTAAGCAAATTAATTTCAAAACTTTGCAGTTTACCCTGAAAGCCAATCAGCTGTGATTATTTAATTGTATGTAATTGTGCAGACCACAGTACCACTGTCCTATTTACTGCTGGGTTTGAAGGGAGTCCTGCCTTCTAGTTTGGATCACAAACCCATCTGGTTTGAATTGATCACATCTGAAGCCTATCCAGTGGCTCTGCTTAGAAATCACCTCAGCTGATGGAGCTGCACAGCAGAGAGGAGTGAGGAGTGTGAGGAATTTGGGGTAACTTTGAGACAGTCACTGTGTGTTAAAACTCTGGAATTCTATCCTGTGTTGCATCTGCATTTCCTGCCCTGCTTTGTTTGTCACCCAGTGTTCAGAAGGAAACCATTCCTGTGCTCCTGCAAGGCAGAGATGCCCTGGTGAGATCTCAGACTGGTTCAGGTCAGTGTTGAACTGTCACTGTCCTTCCTTAGGGTGTGGTAACTGCATTTATTTAGTTTGGGATGCCACCACCTCTCTTTTCTAATTGACCCTTTATTGAATTGCCTGTGAATCTTCCATTCTGGAAACTTCCTACTTTATAGAAACTTTTCCAGACTCTTGCTGCAGTTTAGGAATGGTGAGACAAATGGTGCTTTGGTTTGCTGGAGTGTTGTAATTGCCACTTCTCTTTTTTTAATGGAAAGTTTTCTTATTTTCTCCCTTCCAAAAAGGTAAAACTCTTGCCTATGGGATTCCACTTGTGCAGTCCTTGCAAGGAATGGAAACCAAAATACAGGTAGGTCCAACAGCACTAAATATATTTGCTTTTGATACTAAGATTAATAAAAATAAAATCCATCTCCTGTAGTCATTACTGTCTCTTTTTCATACAAGCAGTCTACATTCTCCTTTATTTGTACATGTGACAGATGGGATTTTCCAGTTCTGTTGAGATGTGGGTGGTACAAGATCAATGTTAGCCATTCCACATTGCTCCATGCAGCAGGATAAATTGGAAATGGGCTAAATTAGCAGGTGTGGAGAAGGCAGAGAGCAGAAGAAATTGTCTGGAAGCTGGGAGAACTGAAAACAAAGGTTACTGCCATGTCTTTAGGGGGAGTAAATTTTTAATCTTTGGCATGGAGTGGGATTGGGTAATTGCTCCCAATTTGGATCATAGACCAGAAAATGCTGCAGATCTTGTGCATTTTATGGGAAGAGATCATCCTGATGAAGGGTTGAAGCATTTCCAGACCATCCTGGACTGTCACTCCCTGCAGCTGCTGCCTACAGATTGTTGCTGTGCATCCAACAGGAGAGCATCCCTGCAGCTCAGGAGCACAGGAATGAAACAATGTGTGCAATAAAATGTTGGGTTTGACTGTGAGCAGCTTTCCCAGCAGGGAGGAGGAATCAGTGCAGGATTGATACATTAAAAACTTGCTTTTGTAAAAGCTGTGGGGCAGAAATACCCTGAAACGTGGTGCACAAACTTGCAGTGAAGCCCTTCAGAGGCCTGTGTGCTGGCTGAGAGCAGGGAGCTGTGGAAGGGCTCAGTTCAGAGCTGCCTCCTCTCAGTTGACCCCTCTCAGAGCCCTGCCCTTGTGTGTTGCAGCGCAGCCACGGCCCCTACGCGCTCGTGCTCGTCCCAACCAGGGAGGTAGGTGGCTTTTCCTCTCTCTGATTTTTGGGGATGGGGATGTGGGTCCACCAGAGTTCCCCACAGTAAAAAACGCTCAGATCAGTCTGCAGACAGTTCTTTTGCTCAGATCTTGCCCTCACAAAAAGGGTTGTTAATTTTTTGAGTGCCAAGCAGAGCGAGAAAGAAGGAGTTGCTGAGTTCTCCTCCTGCTGCTGGAAATCCTTGTGGAGGCTGCAGAACCTCTCTGGCTCAGTGCAGGCCTCATGCCTTGCTCTTACAGGAGGAATGAGTAAAACCAATGAATTCAGCTTTACCAATGTGTAGGTTTAGACAAGGGTTTCATTTTTAAAGCTGTTTTTTCAAATTCATAAGTGAATGCTGAAGCTGAGGCCTCCAAGTGTTAGTTTCTCCATTGAACTTTTCTATTTAATTTATATTATTTGCAATTGCAAAGGCAGTGTCAGAAGAGGTTATCAACATTTTTTATTTTTGTTTGGTATGTCAAATGATAATAACTTCCATGTGGAGAATTGAATGCAGGTATCTCATTTGGGGTCCAATATTTTATGCAGCCTGCAGTGCAACATCCCAGCTCTGTTACCTGAAAGGAGAAGGCTCTGAAGCTATTTAAATTTTTACAGCAACAACTTACTGCCTCTTTAGGATGCCACGTGAATACTAAGCATGGAGGAAACTGTGTAAGCTCATTTAAAGGGCTGCTATTGAGAGTACTTAGGAAGATAATTTGTGATTACAATTGGTATTACTTTGTAATGGAAGCAATAACCTTCCTTGAGAAGAGAAATGCAGAGATAGAAAGATCCAGTGGCACAATCACTCCATGGGTTGGGTGAGGGACAGTGAGGGCTGCCAAAAGAGAATTGACCTATGTGTTTCCTTTTCATGGTGGTTTCTTTCCAGAATTTCTTTAATTTTCCCTTTTTTTTTTTTT
The DNA here is from genome assembly GCA_013397295.1 of Polioptila caerulea. Lineage (NCBI taxonomy): Eukaryota > Metazoa > Chordata > Aves > Passeriformes > Certhiidae > Polioptila > Polioptila caerulea. The sequence continues at coordinate 17,439 of VYXF01005968.1, read as the reverse complement.
TTTTTTTTCCTTCCTCTGGAGCAAAATTCTCTGTGCCTGTAGCTTGTTTTCTCCCCAGGGCATTCAAGCCAGCAGAAATCTCTCTTGTCCTGAGAGCTGGCTTGTGGAGCTGAGCCAGTGGAGAGGTTTTTGAACAGGTCTAAATGCAATCAAAGAGAGATTGTTCAAGAGAAAAAAAAAACATAAGCAGCATCTAAAAGAAAAGCTAAGGATGCATTTAGAATTCTAATATATATAACTAGATAAATTTACAGATTTTTGAGCCATAGGGATTTGAAATCCAGCTTTTTAGTCCAGAGAGGCTTCATCAGAGCTCATTTTCTTTTGTTGATTTCCATAGCTTGCACTCCAAAGTTTTGATACAATCCAGAAACTACTTAAGGTAAGAATTCAGTGCCCTGTGTTCATCTTATTCCTGTAAGGAGCTAAACAACCTCAGTTCCTGTGAATTCAGCTGGAGCTTTAAGGAAATCCAGCACCTGGCAAGATGCATGGTCCTTAAAGATAAATGTTTAAGTGTGCGATTTCCCTGTGGCATGTTTTAAATTATTACATGAGCAATTAAGTGATTAATTATGGCACCCTAGTTGCACATGTGCTGATAAACAAGCCCAGTTGATTTTCACAGCCATTTGTTTGTAGAAATACCTTTCATTGTCTCAGGCTGAGTTATGAATGGAAACTCTCGTGGTGACAAGGACCGTTTTACTGAAACTAATACTGGACAGATGGGTTTCAGATGGGGAGTAGGACTTGGGGAACTGCTTTGCCAGCTGAATGACTGGAGAAATGAGAAGGCTTTTAAAATCATTAAATGATAGTGCTTTCCTTGTAATTGAGGCAGAGTATCTTACCATTGCGCTGGGAGGTGTTTAAATCATTTATTTATCTGATCCATATTTCCACCCCCTCTTCATTTTTCCTTGGAATAATAGGGTACTTCCTCATTATTTATAAGTCTTATAAATTTATAAGTCTTAAAAAGAGACTTACAAGTCTTTTTTTTTGGTGCTGGAGCTGTGATCACATCACATGCATGCTGCTGTCAGCCCCATCCTCTCTCTTTCTGCCAAGAAACATCATTTTTTGATTAGGCTTTGTCTTATTAAGAAGAATCATTGCTGGTCTTGGTTTTCTTTTCTGTAGCCATTTAACTGGATTGTGCCTGGAGTGCTAATGGGGGGAGAAAAGAGAAAATCAGAAAAAGCCAGGTAGGAAACCAACTTCTTAAATTGTATTTTGGGTCCTTCTGCTCTTCAGACTCTTTATCTGCTGCTCTTCTTCAGAGTGGTTTTTTTCACTGAGAGGGAGGATGGTGAGCTTGGATCAAGCTGTGATCCCCTGGATCTTACACAGGCACAGTGGCTGGGTCAGCAGGAAACATTCACTTCCCCCAGCTGAATCTCTTTCTAAAATGCTGATGAGCCTTCTGAGAAGATGATCTCTTGTGTCAGTATTTTTTTTCCCCTCTCCTGACAAACACCTGTATTTGCTTACCAGCAGCTGTATTTGTTATGGGGGAAATTGCTTTCTGGAGAAGAGATTTCCTGGTGTTAAAAATCCCTTTCGTTCCCCTTTTCAAGAATTGAGTTGTAAGCTGGTAATCCAAAATGGAATTTTCATTTCTCTCTATATAAGCGTACACAAAAAGAAGTTTACTCTTGACAGTAAAACAAGTACTCAATTAGAAAAGAAAACCTACCTGGGGTGTGTTAGATTTTTTCTTTTTTTTAATATTATTAATATTTCTTTCCACCTTGTCCTTAGCACTGAGTGTGCCTCTGAGTATCAGAGTATCAAGGATAAATTTCAGCTGGGAAGAAAAAAAAACATTTTTTTATCAGGGAGAAAGCGCTGTCCCTGATTTCACTGTGGCACTTTTCCCCTCTGTAGATTCCAATTCCTCACTCTGCACTAACCTGCACAGGTTGGTTTTTTTTCCTTTCTTTTCTTTCTCTTACCTGGGTTTTATTTTTTGTTTTTAAATCTGCCCAGATTACGGAAAGGGATAAATATCCTCATTGCCACTCCCGGCCGCCTGGTCGATCACATCAAGTCCACAGAGTGCATTCATTTCCATCACACTCAGTGGCTGATCATTGATGAAGCAGACAGGTAAACTTCCAAGTGTTCAGATATGGAAAATTATCACAATACCCTCTGCATCATAATTCACTAAATATTAAAAATAGAGAGTGTGATCTTAATCCATTCATGCTCAGTGGCCTCAGCCAAGCAGCAGATGTCTGGGATTAGGATGAAATACCCACTTTGGACAGATTGTTGGACAATTATTCACTGCAAAGATGTCATGCAGTATTAGGACTTTCTCCTTCCTACAGCACTTTTAACCATCTCTGCTGTTTCTGTAGGATCCTGGACCTGGGCTTTGACAAGGATGTGGCTGTGATACTCAATGCTTTAAATGCTGAGAGGGAGACACGGCAGAATGTGCTGCTCTCAGCCACCCTCACTGAAGGTGGGTTATGGACAGATGGGGGCTCTTGTAGCTGAATAATGCACAGGCAACTGCAGAATAGTTGGTTGAGTCTGCCTCTGTTACAGCCCAGTCTGAAACCCTTTGCAGGAGTGGAATTGATTTCCTCTTAATTTCTGTTAATTTCTTTGGTTTATGGCCCTTCTTTGTTCCTGGGATCTCTGTCTGTGTACTTCCATGGTCTCCACACATGTCTCCCAAATTCCATAGCAAAGTCACCATGAACCTGAAAGTTCATTTATTTGCTTTACAAATGCAGAATTAAGGGAAGAAGCTAATGGCAAGAGAGCTGTTGTGTGCTTTGCTCTGTACCATACAAGCAGTCAGCTGCTGAGGCAGGAACTGAACCAGGCCTCCTGACTCCTGCACTCTTGACAGAGTGAAGATCTGCTGGAATTTTTCCACACAAGTTTAAAAGTAGGCCTGCCAAATGCTGCCTGTCCATAAAGACATTTATGTACTGTAAAATAGCACAGTCAGCTGGAGTGGTGTCTTGTCAAGGACCTGGTGGGGTTCACAGCAGCTGAGCCTGGTAAACCCTAAAAAGGCTGAGGTTTGGGAGGGGGTTCTGTCAGTGTCTGAGGGTGGCTCTCTGGGTTCTTGCCCTCCACTCCTTTTCAGTGGAATTGTGTTGGTTGGTTTTTAATGTGAGTGCATCATCCCAGCCCAGGCTGAGCCTCTGATGTCTCTCATTTTCTCACTCTAGGAGTGACACGCCTGGCTGATATCAGCTTGAATGACCCCGTCAGCATTTCCATAGCAGATGAAATCCAGAAGGTTCCTGCACCAGCATCACAAACAGATAGGGAAGCCAGCAGTTCATCAAACTGCATGGAGCAGGAGAACTTTGCTGTTCCAGACACACTCCAGCAGTATTTCATGATGGTCCCCAGCAAACTGAGGCTTGTCACGTTAGCAGCTTTTATCCTGCAGAAATGCAAGGTGAGACTCAGTTTGCATTTATATTACTAAGTAGCCCTTTGCCCTTTCCAACTCCTTTATCTGTTCCTCTGTCGAGGATACCATGGATTAGATCCAGGGCTTTGAAGTGCATCTTGAACCACAAGAGAGCTGAGGTGCTGTTGTGTCTTTGATGCTGGCACAGAGATCCCTGTACAGTGTGTGCTCATTCTGGTGTGGGCTCACTGTTTGGTGTCAGACTCTGTAATCCTTTCCCAGCTAATAACATCTCCAGAAGTGTAAACCACCTGGATCTTTTCAGGATCAGGGAATTGGGAGAGGCCTTTGGAAGTGGTCATGTGCAATTCTCTTGTTCTTCCTGCAGTTTGAGAAGCGCCACAAGATGATCATCTTCTTCTCCAGCTGTGAACAAGTGGAATTCTACTACGAGCTCTTTGTAAAGGTCCTTTCAGGAGAGTCAGAGTCACAACAACCTGGACATTCATCCCTCTCCTCTGTGAGCTTACAGTTTCTACGTCTGCACGGCGACATGGAACAGGAAGTAAGCACTCTCAAAGTGTCAGGATCCACAGTTTTGTTCCTTATTCCCTATGATTTATTATGTGGCTATTTTGGGGAGGAGGGCAGAAGAGAGGACAGAGAGTCATTTCACCTCTAGGGGCTTCAGTCTTCCATCTGCTAATGAGAATAAGTATATTGTCCCATTTCTGGAAAGTACCTTGGTAGCTGTATCTGAAAAACACACCTGAAGAGGCAAATGTGTTATTTCAGCAGGCAGAGCAGCCATTCTCTATTCCCAGTGGGTGCACTACACCATTTATGTCTCTGTGCTTCTCTCTCATGCAGTCAAGACAGACTTTTAATGCCAAAGGAAGACCTTATCCAAGCCCCAAAACATTATTACCTAAGAAGTTGCCCCCATTAAATGAGGCTGGAGCAGTTTGGCTTTGGTTTTGAAGAGCAGTGCCTTGAGAGTCTGCTGTTTTCCCTGGGATGGAATAGTAGCATTGTAACAGTGATTACCCCAAAACAGCTTTAGGTTTTAGCCAGATCGATCAGAGTGGAGAGGTTGGACCTTGCTACAGAGGGCTGAGAGGCCAGGAGGAGAGTGTCAGATGAACTGTCACTGCAGAGTTTCTCTCAATAGCTGAGAGACTTCCCTTGGAAGTTCAAGCCCAGATCCTGCCCTTGGTCTGTGATGGAGAGAGCTGCTTCTCAACTCTGAGCTGCACTGCAGAGATGGTAAATGAATAGAGCTCTTCTGATGAAGCAAGAGGTGAAGAGCCATTGTTTTTCTCACTCATTCCCATCCTGTGGAGACCAGAAACATGTGCTTTGCTGTCCCTGCAGTCTGGCCTTTCCTCAACCTGCCTGCCTGAGCAAGTGAGCAGGCCTGGTCTGGCCCAACTCTACCCTGACCAGCTGTTAAGCCAACAGAACACCACTAAGTAGCTGGCACCAGGGGAAGGGTTTTGCCTTTTTAGTACCCAGTGTGTAATTAGTGCTTGATGTCTTCAAATTAAGAGCATTAATGGAGCTAAATTGTGGATCCCATATGGTACTGCTGAGCACGGCTGCTGTCATTGTCAACAAGATACAGCGTGCTCTCTTCTTTAATTTTTGTCAGCAGAGGGTTCAGTGTGTCAGCAAGGCCCAAGTTTCCTTTCTTTTCTAGAATAGCACCTCTAACTGAGAGTCAAGTGTGTGAGGTTTCTTCTCTATCATCAACATAACAGGACATTCACTTAGCTCCTAGCCAGAACTCCAGGGAATGGCTTGAAATATGGAGACAAGGATATTTTGGAAGGCGAGCAAAAAAGGGAGTGTAGGTGCAGAGGTGGTATTGGCAGGTGAAGACCAGGTTCTGCTGAGATCTTTGGTTATTGGTGCTCAGGGATCTTAAATATCATCGTGATGTAATGTGAGTTGTGGAGTTGGATTTTGTGGCTTTCATCAAGAAATAAACACACCCCAAAGCTGTTAGTGAAAATAACTGGAATGTGCTTGGGAAGGTTTGGGGTCTGACAAAGCAGGAGCTGAGGGGATGTGCTGTGTTCTTGCAGTTCCTTTCAATGGCTCAAAGACTGCTGGGGGGAGTAATTTGGGATCTGGGGGTTGTGGATGGCCCTGCCTGTGGGCCTGAGCTTGTGTGAGGAATGGGGGCTGCAGGAATTGTGGTGGTGCAGAGCAGAGACAGGGACAAGGCTGGAGAGCACCTGCCTCTGACCCTGATGGAAGGAACAGCCTCAGTCCCTGTGTCATCAACCCCACTGGTGGCTTTTGCCAGTACAAGGGAAAAACATGGGAGGGTGCCTCCTTTTCCCTTGGGCAGGGATTTCTGGCCATCTCTCCTGCCCTGTTACTTTGAAGCCTTGTCCCACAGCAGTTCACTGTGCAGCTGAGCATCCCTGACACTCAGTAATTCCAGAGTCAGAGCAGTGGCTGTGTGCATGCCCCATTGGGCACATGATGAGGCTGATCTCTTGTGATGTGATTATATCACTGTGTCAACAAAATGGGCTTCTCCTGCCCATCGTGTGACTGGACAGACAGCAGTGAACATGTCCAGCTTTGCTTGTTTCCACAAAAGCCTGTCTTGCCCACAGAGTGTGCCAGTGCTTCTGTTGGTGCTGCCTAATCCTTTGTGGATCCTCTCTCCACGTAAAACAGTTCCTGTTTTCTGGCACACACACTCTGGGCTTCTGTGCAAATCATGGAGGTGTTGGCTGCTCTGATTTGCCCAAATGCATCCAGCCTTCCCCAGACACTGCCTTCCTACCTGGGACCACACCTGTGTGCCACAGATTTTTCCATTTGCAGGAAAAGTCTGACTGGCACTCGTGAGGCCAGTTCCTTTTCTTTTGAATCTGTCCATGATCTAGTGAACTAGACACAGTTAAATTGTTACCTTTGCTAATTTGTTTTGTGCTCAATTGTAATGTGCATAAGCAGCCTTTTAATTCTTTCTTTTCAATCTTCTAGGAAAGGACAGAGGTCTTCCAGGAGTTCCTAAAATCCAAGACTGGCATCTTGCTTTGCACTGTGAGTAACCTGGAGTCCCTTTGCAGCTCTACACTAATGGGCCTGTCTGATCCCTGAGGGTAACCAAAGGAATTGGCACTGAGCTCCAATTCCAGCTCACTGACCTTGAGGAAAGTCATCTCCTTTTTCTGCATCTCACATGTTCAGTAAAGACTGGGGCCTTCTTTGCAAACTATTAATATGATCTTCTGCTGAGTTACCATATACAGGAAGAATGTATGCCTTATGTTAGAGACCACCAAGTATTTTGTGTGGTGTTATGTCTGGGAAAATCTGTTCCTTTGAAGCTGGAGCCTTGCCCCCTACATGCAGCCAGTAGAATGCAATCCTGATTCGTAGTGTGCCCCAGAAGTGCCAGGAAAATTGGATGGAACGTGGTATTTCCCATCTTAATAACTACCCCAAGGTTAAAAACAACCACCTGCAGAGGTGGAACCCAACCAGAGAAGGAAAAGCACACGCTCTGCTGCTCTCCTCCCCTTGTGCCCTTCAAGCTCCTTCCAGGGGTGCTGAGGGTGAAATTCTTGTCCTCTGCTGAGGTTTGCTGGCACCCTTGGGTTGTGGTGGCACCTTTGCCTCTCACTCCTGACCTGCCAGGGCCACAGGCTGCTGCAGTGGTGCAGAAGGCTGCACGATTTGCTCTCTAATAGTGGCAGCTGTTGATCTGAAAACGTGTGAATCTTGGCGATTTCTACCCACTGCAAACCTGTAAATTACAGCGATCGGGAGTAATTAGAGCTGAGAAACCCTCTCCAGCTCTGAAATGACTCCTGTTCTTGCTGCACGTTGTTCTTAAAGGAAACCAGTTGCAATTTTTTCAGAGTGTGGGGGGCTGAATTTTCTCTTTTTTCTGCCCACAGTTCAAACTAGGAGCGCCATGTATATAGGAGTGTTTGGTTTAGCATTGCCAAATTATATATTATGTCACCTGTAAAATTCTACTTGTTACCTTCTGGTCCTGCTTTGTGTGTACAACCTTTCAGTGATTTGATCAAGGTCAAAATGTATCTTTGCAGTGCATAAGTGGAACTGTAATTTGGGTTCCTTGTATACAGAGGCAATACTTGAGTGTCAGGACTAGGGAGGAGAGTAGAGCTTAAATCATTCAGTGGTGTAGATTGTTTAGAAGATAAGAAGGGTTTGGTAAATTCTGAAAAATAAATAGCTAAACTTTGTTATCCTTGATGCACATGCTGCCCTCAACTGAGAAATGTCAGGTACATATCTTGTTTTTGAAATGCCAATTTAATGGGTTTGGAAAGAAGGTAAATGCTCAGTTTTAGACAAAGAGAAAGCAGAACTGTTGCAATCACTAGGCTATCAGTTCCTGGGTGAGAAGGTCTGAAGGGAAAATGCAGCCTGTGACAGGAAAAATCTGTCAGGAAATGTGCAACTGTTGACAAGGTAGGAAGAAGAATTTGGATAAAGAAATCTCAGTGGATGGGACTCCCCTCTTGAGACACTGGAGATGGAGGTTGATTTCCTGCCATGCCACAGACTGTGCAGGTGAACATGGAACTGGGGTGACAAGGCAGGCGGCCACATGTCAGCTGAGCAGGAATAGTTACAGGTTTGCTCCTGACCTGTCACAAATGGGAGGTAATGGTCATAAATGGGAGAGAATGTGGAGTAACCTGGATTGCCACGAGGAGGGTGGTGTAAGGTAACACATTTATTGTAACCCTCCTCTCCAATCTGAGCCACTTTGCATTTCCTGCAAGGCAGGGCTGCAGCTCCCGCCGGTGCCGGTGACTGTGGCTCAGCTGGCACGTGGTCAGCACGTTAAGCACAGCGAGTTGTGTGTCTGAGTCCAAAATCTCCCTGTGCCTCAACTCCCCATCTGTAAAACGGGGAAAGTAGCACGGTTCCATCTTACAGAGATGTTGGGAGGACAAATGCATTGAAAGCAGGAGGTGGCCTGTTACCACAGTAATGGGGACCATATGGACACCTTAATATAGAGATACACTTTGCACCAGTCCCACATTACAGGTGCCTCCCCATCGCAGATGTCCAAAGGGCAGCCAGGCTCTGTGACCACCTCCTGCCTCTAAGGGCATTGCTTTTTGTGACACTCTTCTCCATATCAGCAAAATAAAATTTAAAAAAAATCTGCAGAAAGGTGGTTCTGTTCTTTTCACTGCAGAATCATGTTTTGTGCCCACAAAATTTTGAAACCTGGCTCACAAAAGAGCAACACAAATAATGTTGCCGTCCTTCCCTTGTCCCTTATGCCATGTTCTCCACCCATCTTTCCGCTCTAGTAAGCAATGGGACCTGCTGTTCCTTTTATTAATTTGCTCTATGTCATATGTATATTAATATAGTCCATAAAATATTTTTGCCAGACAATATAAGCTGGCAGACAAGAAAATAAAGAAGGGCCGTGTATCTCAGAGGGTCTCATCCAGATTTATTTCTCTCTCCTTCACTGAAAGTTCTTTGCGGCTTCCTTTGGGATGTGCCTTTTAAACAAGTTCATCTCTTCCAGGGAGGGAGGAAAGATCATTTGGAGATTGTTTGCTGTTTACTCAGTCACGCTAACTCATCTTGCCAGTTTTCTGGCGGCCCCAGCCAAGAGCTTTCGCCTCTGACAGCTTCTGTGCTCTCCCCTTCCTCCTCTGATTACGCAGCCCAATCTGTCACCCTGCCGACGGGGGTCTCTACCCTGCTGATGGCTTTCCACACTCGGCAGTAATGACTTTTGGCAGGCCGGGAAGGCGCGAGAGCTTCTTCCCCAGCTTGGAGAGCCGTTAGGCCCTCTCTGCCTGTTAGCTAAAGCACTTTGTGAGCTTCTTTGGTAAATAAATGAGTCATTTTAATCCAACTGACAGCCTGGCACCTGAGCAAGCTGCCTTCCATCTGTACTTCTAGGCCTCATGTAGGCAGCCAATTGTCAAGCTCAGGGCCTTCAAGACCTCACCATTGAGTGTCTTTCAAAAGCAACTTTTAGCAATTTCCTTTGCCCTAATTAGATTGTGTGAGAGGGACTGAGCAAACCTTGCAAAACTTTTGTGGCCCTGTTGGTTCTCATCTTCTGCAGGGACAGGACTCGCTTTTGGTGTGGCCTTTTTGCCCTCCCTTCCCTGGCACCCACCCCCTCTACCCCATTCTCTGCACCCCATTCCCTGGCACCCATTCTTTGTACCCCATTCTCTTGGACCCATCCCTGTACCCCCCAGCCACAAGCAGAGGCTGGTAACATGAATTGTTCAAAGCAGAAATTTCAGCTTTTCTAGCATCCCTCAGGTGGGTTGTTCTTTGATCCTGTGCCCTTGTGTGCCTTACAGTTGGGATCAGGGCAGGAACGTGGTTAAGGCTTCAGGTTATCATGGGGCATCTGGGCTTTCATTAAAATTGTACTGGTGTAGTTTTTTTTTTTTTTTTTGCTCCCATGAGGGAAAAATTGGCCCTTCCATTGCCCATGGAAAGGAGGCAGCAGTGCCTGCCCTGTCATATCCTTGACTTCCCTGTGATTAAGGAATGGTGGTGTGAGGTCACACATGGAGGGGCAGTGCCCTCTGAGGCACTGGAAAAGAGGGGAGAGTGGTACACTGAAAATCTCTTGGGCTTCTTGAAAGAGTACTGGTAGCAGGTTAGTGGTTCTGTGTGTGGAATAAATGTAAAACTGGATGGTTGTTGTTTAAGCTGTGTTCTGTCTCCTGGAAACGTGACCCACAAATATTTTTCTAAAATTCTGAGAAGTTGAAACTCATGGGCTCTGCCAGCAAAGGAAAGCAAATCAACTCAAACTTTTTACCCTATTCCTATCTTGCTGCTCTCACCAGCGTCTTTGAGGAAAAGGAGCTCGGAGAGACACAGGTGGACTGATCCTGAGGAATCTTTGAGAGTTTGCAAAACACTCCAATTACCAGTAAATCCCAAGAGACTTGTGAAAGAGAGCCAAGAGGAACCCCAGGAGAGTAGCTGCTGCTGTGTGTCAGTAACGAGAGAGTGGAGTTGGTGGCACTGTGAAAGCAATCGGGAATGCAGGGCTGGTGATGGGAGAAAGCCTTCTCCTAAAATCTTCTCCCTGGCTATTGATGAGGCTTTTGGTGAACCTTTTCAGCTTGGGCAAATGCACATGAAAATGCTGACTGTGGCAGTGATTTTCTAAGCTGAGATGTTGAGAAAATTATCTTGGAAGAACAGGGAAAGAATCTGGATGAATGAGAGGGATGACTCCTGCCAGTGCTGTCCACTTCTTCTCATGTTTGAGATGCTCCAGACCACAGAGGTGTCTTGGTTGTTGGTTTATTTTGGGGGAACTGCCCTGTCCCAAGGTCAGAGCCCTCTCCTCAGCTCATGGGTGTGAGGAAGAGCACAGTAAGGGAAGAGACCAAAGCCCTGTCAGCATGGAAGAACAGAGGCAGCCAGCTCGGAATCAGCCGTCAGCGCTCCTGTCTGATCGTGCTGTAGAGTTTATAGTCTTGTTATCCTGGTAACTGCTGTACATGCTTCCCGACTTCCCTTGATTTATTTTCTCCAACCTCCTTTAAATGGCTTTTTGTACATCTGTTCATCCTGACTCTGGGAACGAGTCACTCCTTAATGAGCGTGTTGGAGCGCGAGTGTGCATTATTTTGGAGTGGGCGCTGTGGAAAGTGTCTCCTCTTTTACTGCAGTTGGAGCCACAAAACAGCCTGGTTAGTGCTTATGGGAAGGCCTTTGCTGCCAAAACATCAGCTTCCCATTCTTTTAACGTGTGTGGGAGTTGCATGAAAACACTTCAGTGGGTGGCTGACACATTTTTAGTACATTAAGCTCCTGCTTACGTCCTTAATATATTCTATTTTGCAACTAGCTAAAAGATACATGTGTTGCAAAACATTTCCTAACAGAGTTAAATCTGCACACCTGCTCTGCTATTGCACCTGGTGAATGTAAAATCCAAGGAGTATGTGAGGACATTACTAATGAACAGAAAATCAAGAAGGGAGATTGAAATGTGTTTGCACTGTTTTGGATGGTATTTAAACTCTCACTTCTCTTGGAAGGGGTATGTTTTTGGAGCTGTGCTGGCTGTGGATAACTAAAGGGTCTCATTCAAGTCCTTCTCCAAGTTGATGGGTTTTCTCACCAGCTGGCACATCAAATAACACCTTGACAGCAGCTTCAGACTCTTCCTTGCAGCTGAGTTTTGTTTCTCCAAATCAAAGCCATACCGGTGCAAATCTAAGGCATAGCTGAAGTCCCCTCTCCTCAAGCCATGCTCCAGCTTCCTGCAGATTCTGCTAAATTCTTTATTTGCCTTTTATTTTAGGGCCAGATGACCTGCAAGTCATCTGCTCCTCAACTTCTGACCATCACCTAGGAAACAACTAATTATTTGTAGGTAGAGATCAGTGTATCTTTGGACATTCCACCCAAGGCCAGGGATTCTTGACCATTTGCCTTTTTTTTTTTTTTTTGTCCTGTTCATCAAAAGCAGCCTGGTTTTAGTACTTAGATTTGCTGTGGAGAAAGGTGTGCTCAGAACCAGTGCTGCCTTTCATAGATTTAATTTTCCCTCTCTGTGTTTGGGTAGTAGGTGCCCATGAGCAGATCTCTTTTCATCAGTGAAACAAACTGAAGAACCAGAGGTATCACTACCATTTACACAGTGCATTCTCTCAGATGTAATGCAAAGGGGCTGTAGCAAAATGCTGTAACTCAACACCATCATCCTGAAATAGGTGTTTGTATCCTCCAGGCTTTGGGCCATCATTTCTTCTTGTATTAGTCTGCTAACAATCCTTGCATTTTAAACCCTCAGTGTTACTTCTGACCTTCAGCCCATCTCTCCCCAAATTAGACACACAAAAATTCCTACTTACATAGCCAGTTGCTTTCAGACATAGTTGCCATTGCAGAAGACTCCTCACTCTGCTCATACCTCCAAAGGATTTTTACTGAAATGATTTCCTTATTAATTTTAAAGGATGTAGCAGCACGGGGACTGGACCTGCCTCAGGTGACCTGGATTGTACAGGTGGGTTTGCTCTGTGTGTCTGTGTGTGTTAAGTGCAGCCTTGCTCAGATGAAATCCCTTCTCAGTTCAGAACCTTCCTGCAGTTTCCTGGTCTTGGTGCTGATGCCTGCAGGTGTGGGACACCTGCAAGTTCCTGACTGCAGGACTGGGACTGGGTTTTGCCAGGATAAAGCATTGCTACAATAGCCTTGGTCTGTTTTTAGTAACTCTGGTGTTACCAGAGTTTCTCCTGGCTGGAGATGAAACATCCTCCATTTCCCCACCCAGGAGGCCAAATTTGGTGAAATCCTGGCCATCCCTTGCAGTTCTGTTTCTGTTTTCCTGAGCTTGCTGGGGAGGCAGTTCCATGAGGAGTTCAAGTGCATTCCTAAGTTAAACATTGAGTAGCCCAGTAGTGACCTGAGTGTTTGGAGTGAGGCTTGGCTGGGTTGGGGTTTAGTAGCTGCAGGCATCCAGCTTCCAGTAGAACTGCATGGTTCAGATTTTCCCTCAAAAAAAAAACAAGCCCAACAAACCCCACACTGCTGCATTGCTGTTGACAGAAATATAGTCCTAGGGAAAAAAAAAATAGAAACAAAGGAAGATGGATTGAACCTTAAAAATAGCAGCCTGTCGTTTCAAAGAGGAGGCTGAGAGCATGAGACAGATTTCATTTCTATAAAAGATTTATAATTAAAAAAAGGTTAGTTGAATAGAGGAAAAACTGATCCAGAGATTCACATGTATCAAGCAACACCTGGGTAAAAGGAACAGGGCACAGAGCCTCAACAAAGCTTTTTAATTTCTACCTCATCCCTTCAGGTAACAAATTTGATTTGATTTTTGTGTTTTTTAAAAAAGGAATGGTTTTGTAACAGCCAGCTAGTCGGAGAAGGCTGTGGAAGTGAAGTCTTTAATTCCCAGATCTGTATATTAATATAATTTAACCAAAGATATAGTTGCCAGTGTTAGAACGCAGTGCAAATTACCTAAAGCCCTGGGAGACTTCTGTGTGTCCAGAAGGCGAAATCTCAGCTGTCCTGAGAGCTGTGTCCAAGAGCAAGGACCTGCAGGGAGCAATTAGATTGCTCACAGCATCTTACTCACACCTCTAGCCAGTAGAAACTTTGCCAGAGGGCACAGGTATAAACACTAGAGTGGGCTTTGGTTGTTGGGTTTTTTCCAGTTAAACTGCTGAGGGCTCATTTCTGAGCAGTATCTCTGCGCTTGTTCATTTTTTCCAGGAAAGAGAGGAAGGGGGGGAAAAGAATAGGGGGAGGTTAAAGGGAGGGAAATGTGTCACCCTTTATCAGATCTTGCAAATGGCTGGGCAGTTTTGATTCCCAGTAAAGTAAATGAGAAGCACTGCTGTATTTGGGGGGTCTTTAAGGAACATTTTCATGGTGCCTGGTAGTTGAACAGGGGAAGAGAGTTGCTACCTGTATCACAGGCTGCTGAAAGTACTCCCTCCTCTCTCTTAGGTTTATTCTACCCTGTAACCAGCAATAATTTGCTTTAATCCAAACAAAGCAATTTAGCCCAACTCCAAACTGGCACCAGTTGTTTTTTATTTTGTGGTTTTTCTCCCAAATGCAGAGCAGGCAGCTCCCTGCTCCATGTGGGCAATCCTGGGCGCTCTTTGGTGTGAGATTCAATTTGATTTATTGTTTTTTTGGGGAAGCAAGCAGGTTTCTATATAGAAATAAAATGTAAAAGACACAGAGAGACACTGAGATGGGGAAACTGTCCTATTATCTGAAAGTTGGCCAGCCTGTCACATCCACATGTCAGCAAACTGCCGCGGCTGAGGGGCTGCGCGATGCTTGCGGGGCTGAGGCGCGTTACAAACAGCCCAATTCCTGGGGAGCTGCAGCGTGTGGGGTGTGCCTTTTGTCCCAGGTGAGCGGGCTGGGTGTCTCGTTCATAATTAACACGCTGTTAATTGCTCTTCTCCCCTTCCTGAAGGCCAACGCTCCGGCTTCACCCGCGGAGTACATCCACCGGATCGGGAGGACGGCGCGCATCGGCTGCCGCGGGAGCAGCCTGCTCGTGCTGGCGCCTTCCGAGGCAGAATATGTCAGCTTGCTGGCTTCTCACAAGATTAAGTGAGTCAGAAACACGAACAAAAGTTTCAGCTCATCCTTGCTAATTAACCTTCCGTGGCACTTTCAGCGGGACTGTGTCTCGTGCAGGTTTTAATAAGAACTTATTAATTCTCGTGATCCAGGCCTGGCCCCAGACTAGCAAAAGGAGAAGAGGGAGGTGTGTGAAAATCATCAGCCTGACAGGTTGTGCATGAGTGAGTGTGTGTGGTGCGGGGCAGGGAGGAGATGATAGTCGGAGATCCTTTGCACTCCATTGTTTTCTCTCTGGCCCTGGGTTCAAATCGTGACCATGTGGAGATCACAACTCAACCGAGCCTGTCAGATGCTGCCTGGCCCTCTGCCTGCATGGCACCATACTGTCAGAGACTGTGCTGGCCCTTTGGGAGAGATCCAGGGGAGAAATTGCTGGGGAGCTGTGGGTCATATCCACAGTTAGTTGACCAAGATGTGTTGTTTAAGTGGCTTGTGACAGGAATAGGAGAGGCTTTGGCAAGTGGTGAGAGCCCAGTGTGGTCCTGGAAGGCAAAAAGGGAGGGTGGACTCTGCAGACCCAAAGTGGGGTGTGCTTCCAAGCCTGGGAAGGCTCCTCTTACCTGGCTGTGGTTTGGACTTGGGAGTAGCAGCAAGGAGAGCAAGCCAGACTCGGTAGGGACCAGCCCAGTGTGCAGTCAGGTACCTGATGGCTGACACATGATGAGATTTTAGTCCAGCTCTGCTTGCACAATGGTCCTTTTGTGGAGAAAACCCACAACTGGCTGCTCAGCATCGCTAGGCAGGATCTCCAGCCTCCTCAGCAGCCAGCTGGGTGTTTGTGCCTCCCCTTGCTCCCTGCTCTGCTGTCTCTCAGCGTTTGAGAACATCAGCAGAATCCCTTCAGTGTTGTAGCAGTGTTGATGGAGCCCTGTAAACTCATGCACAAATTAGTTCCCTTTTATTTCTTGTGTTTCTGTCGGGTGGAGCTGCTTGGAATCGAATTTGGTTTTGCATCCTTGAAACAAACAAATGTTGGCAGTAAATACAGGCTTATTCTAGGCTGTGAGCCATTTAGTGGTCTAACAAAGAGCCATCCATCATCCCAGGTAACTATCTATTAAGCAGACACCAGCAAGACATGGAAGGCTAAGCTGACAGGGTTTTTTTTCATGTAACAAACAGCACTGACATTTAAAGGTGAAATCTCACATAATTGTGAATTTTTAACTCCAGGTAGAAAGTTCTATTTTTCTATTTTCTAATATTTTGGTGGTGTTAGAGGAAGGAGAGGGAAATTTCCTTCCTTTTTATTTTAAATGTTAATGCTTTTATCCAAGGTTGTTGTTTTTTAACAAGTTTAGGGAAGTGTCACTCAGGCTGGTAATTACATCTGCTAAGGAGACCTGTTGTTGAGCTGGCCATGGTCCTCAGGAATCTTGAAGACTCCGAATAAGCAGGGGGAGGTTTATGTGAATTTATTTTTCCTTCGCTTTTCGGAGCCAGACAACTCTGGGGATTGCCTTTTCTTGTTTTGTTTGTTTGTTTTATGTTCTACAGATGAAGGATTTGCCAGCAAGGAGTGCAATTTGCCTTCCTTGACCCCCATCCTCAGAGGGAAGGCAGCGAGTGCCTGACGGGCACGGGGGCCAGCCGGCCTCTCCGCTCTTCCCACACGGATGAGGAGAAGGGGCACTGGGATAGAGCAGGGAGCTGATGAATTACTGAGGAGATGCAGGAAGGCAGCTTGAAGCTCAAGGCAGCAAGTGCCATCAGCACAAATTGCCGTTACCCTTCATAAACAGAGCATTATGGTGATAATCCTGACAATTTAATTCAGTGCGAGGGCGAAAGACAGCGTGTGTTGGACTGTCACCGAGCCTCTTAAGCACTGCTCATTTCTGTTCTTTACCCTGAGTCTTTGTAGCTTTTCACTTGGTCTGCACAAGTTACTGGAGTTTGCTTCTTTTTTCCCCATTCTTTGCTTAATTTTTAAGTCTCTCAGGTTTTTTGTTGAGGATGAGTGTGTGTTGTGAATCTTTTTTTTTTTTTAATTTGTTGGTTTGGTGGTTTTTTTTCCCTTTTTTAAATGAAATTCCCGCTGGGTTTATTGAAATGTAAATACTTCATAAAATATGTATTTTGAAGAAGACAAAGCATGAGATGTGTCCCCGCAGCCTTCAGCTGGTGTAAATGAGCAGTGCTCTGCTGGTTTACTGGGGATGAGGATCTGACCCAGAGTTTTTTCCTAAACCCCTCCACCCACCCCAGCATGCATGGGAGTAAGTCCAGGAATGTTGAGAATCGGAAGTAATGAGAGCAGACGTGGCTTTGTTCCTGGATGAAAATCCACTTCGGAATTAGAGATGACTGCCTTTGAAATTGGAAATCGCTCGCAATTAATTTTCACCGGTACCTGAAGCCTCTCCTTGGCTTCCAGTGTGGAAAAGCAGCGTTAGCCTTTGCCAAAACGATCTCACTTTGGCTCTGCTGAGATCAGTAACTCCCGTTGGGGCTCAGCAAAGCTGCCTCCTCTCTCTGCAACTTTCTGTTTGGGCTTTGTGTGGCTGCAAGTTGTGGCTGCTCTGCCCAGCTGTAAATGTAGATGTGCAGGCACGTGCACACTCCTGTTTTCTCTACATTCCCTCTTTCCTTTTTTTTTTTTTTTGAAAAAAAAAAAAGGTTGGACTCCAAAATGTTCTGTCTCAGCTCCAAGCACAACTAACAGATTTCCCTTCAAAGGGAGGAGGCAACAAGCAGAAGAAATGCAAGGTTCACTTTTTTTTTTTCTCCCTTTATGTCTCTTCTAGTCCCTTCAGCTGCAATCTCGCAGCGCCTGCCTCGACAGCTATCAGATAATTTCTTTATCTGCTAACGGCGGCCTAACTAATTTATAAAGGGAGAGGCATCACCGTGAAGGCACGAGTCGTTCCCTCCCAGCCCTGGGGCTGAGC
>VYXF01005967.1:405233-417070 GCA_013397295.1 Polioptila caerulea | reverse complement strand
TTTTTTTTTTTTTTAATAACACCATTTTACTCTAAGCAGCCACAGATTTGACACTTCATTGTTAAGCAAGCACAAGGCAAACTGAATTTGGGATGCAGCAAACTTTCCTGCAGGAGTTGACAAGCCATTTTCTCCTAATCAGTGATCAGACCTTAAAAATAAAAAAAGGATAAAAGATTCTGTATTTCAAATACACAGATGGACATCTAGATAAGTACCAAAGGCAAGCAAGGCATTGTTGCAGATTTTTATCAATGTAACTGACACAAAAATCTGCTTAGGCTTATTAAAGAGCCTAGAAATATGCAGCTGGAAAGTGTAGCACTCACACAGCCTGCAAGAACATCCCCCCCAACTCTCTTGCCTCCATCCCCCAAAAAAAGAGAAAAAAACAGAAGAAAAAATGGAAAAACAAACATTGTTAAAAAAACAGAGATAATTGAGTGCTAGTAAAAAATTTAAATTTTTTTACATCCACATAAGGCATGAAATCAACAACATGGCAGTTTATAATTAATTTCTCTGAGTCTTCTGGCTCTCTTTTATTTTGCTAAAGCTAATCAGAAGAAAAAAAAAAAAAAAGAGAGAGGCAAAAGATTTGTGAAAATGATGCTTTAAAAAGTTCAACAAATAATTTCCCACTTTTCTTTCCACTTTTGTAGAATGCGTTTTAGAGCAATGATATGGATGGCAAAACAAACCTTTGTGCTCACAGGACCTGCAGGCATTTTAAAATGGCATTTCAGAAGAAGAAAATGTGGCTTGCAGGGAAGATTAAAAAAAAAAAAATCAGTATACATCAGTTCCACCTGAAATGAACTCAAGTCTCTAATGTCCTGAAAAACTGATACTTGACTTTCCTCATTCTTGTATCACAAGAATGAGTATTATGCACACTCAATGGTGCAAATTTCAGTAATTTTATCAAGAATGTGGGGAAAATTTACTTCTAAGATATATTGCATTTACAGTCCTGGGAGTGCTTCTGACAAAGCCTAAATTTCCTGTGACTCCTTTTTCTGCTTATGGTCTGCACTGTAGGTAACATATTTCAGGACAGACAGTGTTTCTTCTATTCAGAACAGCTGCAAAGCACAGTGGGATGTGAGCACACATTGCCCTGGGTAAACAGCATGACATTTCTTTGGTCATTATGGGCCATTTTTCCTGGTGGTGCTTTTGGTTCTGCACATTTGTCTGTTCAAAAGCATGTGTTCACTCACTCCACAAAATTAATTTTCAGTTCAGAAGCTGAAACACTGGAAACCATCTTTTCTGAGCTTTAGAGTCAACCAGGGAAAAGACAAGGAAAAAAAGAGAGAAGGGAAGAAGGAAGTGAGAAAAGGTAAAAATGCTCTTCTTCTAAAAACCCTAGTCAATAAAAAAGTAACTAAAACTTCATTCTTTGACTTTCATACTATGGCCTTCTGTATCCACTACAGGTAAAATAAGGGACAATTTTTCTGCTGTCTGTTTACAGTTGAGGAAACAAAACTTCATAACACTCCATTTGGTTTTGCATTGGAAGGAGATGTAACACTTTTAAATGTTTCACATGTTGAATTTGCTAACCTTTCTTTTCTGTACGTCCTTCCATACATCTCCTCAAAATTCTGTTTTTTATAAACAGGTCAACAACATTTGTCATATAATGTTTTTTGCAGAGCTTCCATTATAAAGGAAACACTCTCTATCCCCTACATCTAACATACTTAGCACGCACTTTGAGAAAATACTGCCATAAGTGAAATTCTACTTTAAGATTTACAGCTACAACATCAATATATATCTTCATACCATTTTCCTTAACTTTAATCCTGAATACTTAAAAAAAAAACCAAAACACAAAACCAAACAACTGACACAGTTCTTACAACCTTAATGAAAGAAACTCAAGAAAAATACACATTACAATGCAACAAGAATTGGTTTTCAATTTTTTTCCATCCTGTTTGGGAAGAAAAAAAATTACCTCACAAACAAAACCCTACTTTTGTGGAACTAAGAAATAATACAGTGTTTAAAATGTAGCAGTATGGTTGTTTGTAGCACAATTTGATGGTGGTGAACAAAAAGTACATAAAACCCTTCAAACATAAAAGGAAAAGTATATTTACTACATAAAACATTGCTTTCATAATCTTCTAAAGACAAAAAAATTAAATAGTGATACAAGTAATAATGAGTAGTGTATCTACTAAGACTAATAATTTACACATCCATATATATCGTATAAATAAATGCTTCAGAGTGTAGCACATGACTTTCTAGGCACTAATGAATAAAACATTTTAATAGATCTTCACAGAGTATGAATACCAACAACTGTATTTCACAAAGAGGGAATTGAATATAGAGAAAAGGGACCTGAAAAAATCCACTGAGGCAAGCAGAGCTAGTATTTGAACTGAATCCAATCATGTGTCTTCAACATTGGCTTAGTCCTTCTTGGCTCTAAGTAATAGGTTGAAATGCCAAATGGTTCTTATCTAAAAGGTTATGCCACTTCTAAAAACTGCATTCTGAGAATACAAAATTCATTTACTAGATTTCCATGTTACTTAAGAGCTACATGACCTGGCACAGCAAGTGCTTTCCTTGGCTTCCAAGATTACTCTTTTAAAAGTGACTTCTTGATGCCTTCATGTTCCAGCAAGTCACATGCACAGAGCATACAACATGCATTTGATTTTATGGTCTATCACGCATGTAAGCTTGAAATGCCCACAATTAATCAAAAAGAGAGTCAAAAACACAGTTTCAGTGTGCTCCATGAGAGCACAAACCAATGAGTTTTTGATGAAGCAAAGTCATCCAGGGGAAAAAAAAAAAATTAAAAATAATATTAAAAAAGAATCGCTATGTTCCATTGCCATTTTTCAGGTTGATTTCAGCCTTTGGAAAACATACACCAATTCATTTGCTGAGTTATAATTTGTGGCTGATCTAAATTGTGTAGTGCTCAAAGGGAAGTTATTCTGTGTAAAAAAGAATAAGAAACTTGATTACTCAAGAGCACTGTCTCATGAATACTATTGATCTCTCTCCTGCAGAGAGTGGTGAATATTCTCTGTAAAACCTTTGTTTATAACAATTACATCTTAATAGCACTGCATGCAATTTTCTGCTTTTTCTTAATATATGCTGCTCTTTAGCTCTACAGGACCTTGCTGAAATGCACAATTATTTTCAGGATGAAATTGATCATATTTTTTAGTGTTACTTATCCATGATATTAAGCATCAATTTAAAATTGGCTTCTACACATTGAGCAAAATTTGGTTTATTTTTTCAATTCACAAACTATCTATGCTTAAGCTTAAATTGACCTTATACTCTGCATATTTTAACTACCAATAACACCATAATCACTAGGCTGCATATACAGGTGAAAGAAAAAACTAAATTATTTGTAGGCACCAAAGTAGGTTTCTTAGTTTTCAAACCTGTTTTTTCTGCTCTTTAGAGTGCCTAATCTATGGAGATGAAATGAAGACTTAAATTTTTGGATGCTCCAAACCCTGCTGGAGATAAAATGTTTAGGTTCCTCCTATTCTTAAGTTCATAATATCTAAGTGTTAATCAGTTACCAACACATTTTAAAATCAACTTAACTGAAACCAAGTTAAAGTAAAATGAATATTTAACCCCCCATCAATTTTTTTTTTTTTTTGCTCTCTTCAACTCTAATGCTTTTAATGAGCTCACAAGAGAAACTTGGTCTATTTAGCTAAGGTTAAACAAGAATGTTCTTTCTCCTCCTCTAAAAACCAGATATAGCTGGTATGCTCTTGTAGGTAAAATGGCAGAAGCATTTATAATCTTTTCCTTTATATGCCAGACAGCACTGTCAGAGAGAACCTCTGCTTTACTGCCTCCACCAAAAATCATTACATTTTGGCAAACTGTTACATTCCTGAAGCCATTTTCTCCCACCAAATCTCCCAATGCACTCAGGCAACATCAGCATTTCTCTTGGAAAATTACTTTATCGAGTACATACAGAGAAAATCAGCTGACTCTGCTTTCTGTGTAAAATAAGTACTTTTCTACTTCCTTAGAAATATGTGTTTGTTATATCCTGCGCTTGACTGACCAATTAACATTATTTCACTCAGTCAGAGAGAACAGCCATCTCCTCTCTTCCCTTGGTGAACCACTGATACATTTTATTGTGATATACAATCAATAAACACTACTAATTTTGTATTTTGTCCTTTATATTAAAAACACATAACTGACAAACACTTGGATGTTGAACAGATATGTAGGTCATTATTAAGATAAAACCTGGTGGTAATTAGTCATTGTCTGGTGACTGATTTCAGCACCTATTTCTAAGCCATTGTCAACATCTTCTCATGATTAAAACTTTACAAAACCAGTACAATGATAAGCAGACTAGGATCTTTTGCATCCATTTGTGCTTGCTGCAGATGACCGTCACTTTATTTTTTGCATGAATTATGCTGATTACTGACTCCCACAGAAGCCTGCTGACATTTTTTAATCTTTTATACAAGACCTTCAATACATCAAATCTTCAATACATCAAATCAATACATCTGCATCAAATCTTAAACTTAAGTGTCAAAATAGTTTTTTCATCCCTATATTACTCAAAGGAAAATACCATAGTAACAATGGAGCATGTGCTGGTTTTGGCTGGGCTGAAGTAATTTTTCTCCATAGTAGCTAGTATGGGGCTATGGCTTGGGTTTGTGCTGGAAACAGTGTTGATAACTCAGAGATGTCTTGGTTGCAGCTGATCAGTGCTCAGAGTCAAGGCCTTTTCTGCTTCTCACACTACTCCAGCAGTGAATAGGTGGGGGTGCACAAGAATTGGAGAGTAAATACAGTCAGGAGAGCCGATTCCAACTGACCAAAAGGATATTCCAGACCATACAGCATCATGATCAGAAATAAATTAAGGGGGAGGTTGACCATGGGGCTGCTGCTCAGGGACTGGGTTAGCATCAGTCAGGGTGTGATGAGTAACTGTTTTCATTTTCATTTCTTGTCTTTCTTGGGTTTTATTTACCTCTTGTTTTTGATTTTTTTTTTCATTGAAGTTACTATTGTTGTTTTAATTATTATTCTTTCAATTATTAAGTTGTTCTAATCTAAATCCATGAGTTTCTTGCATTTACCTTTCCAATTATCCTCCCCCCTTCCTGCTGTGGAAAGTGCGAGTGAGCACCACGAGTGTGGTGCTTGGTTTCTATCTGGAGTTCAACTAACACAGAGAGCGAGAGTAGTTTTTTTGGATGAAGAAGGTGGTGATTAATTTTGAGCATTAATTTCCTTTTTTCTTTGCATCAGCCTTTCAAAGCCACTAAGATTTTTATAACGTGTTGTAATCTAACTAGGTATGCCCAGAGCAGATGTTAAATTAAGGTCATATTATATTAAATATTATCATAAAATATAACCACTTAGTGCTTTTTTCTTTTTTCTTTTTTTTTTTTTTTTAATTAGGAGTCAGCTAGCATCACACTTTCCATTACCAGCAAAAGACAGAGCCCAGCAAACGCAGTGAATCTTTCCTCATATAGCTCATGCTGTCCTAGAATGTGATTATTTCAGTTTTATTGGCAATCTGTTATTTTGCTAATTCAGTATATGACAGTACAGGACAGCAGCTGAAAACCCTGCAAGGCTCTCCTTCCTTGCAGGTTGCCAGATTTCTTTTTACACTTTGATTCTTTGCTTATGAGTAAAATAAATAAAAGCCTGAATCTAGTCTTTTATGAGATCTCATTAGAGTGATTCTTCTGTATCATGAATAGAAATGAAAAGGTTTCCAGCAAGTTGGCAAGGAATATTTTTTTACAAATTTAAGACAGTCACTGTTCCTTTGGAAGGAAGGAGTGTTACAATTGCTGACTGAGAGGCATTATTTGATTTACTAACCACCACTTTAGGCTCTGTAATCTATAGCTTGCACTGTTGGCCCACGCAATGGGCTTTCACAGCTTGTTCTATTTCCTTGTGCAGCTGAGGCTCATATAAATAGGTCAAATTTTTTTCCCAAAGTCAAGTAACCTTCATGCACTGTTAGAAAATACATTTTTCTGCAGTGACACAGAGTCACAAGTCTGCTGCCTTTGTTTAAAATCTTAGTTTGTAGTAACAGTGACATGTAGAGTAACTTTTAAAGGGAATGTATATAAATTCCCGGATTCTAACAACTTAACTACAACCTGCAATGTCTCATGCCCAGTTGCTGCTGGACTGCACTGTACTGAATGACAGGTCTGTAATCAATCTCCTGTTTTTCCTCCATGAACATCTAAAGTGTTGGAAAGAGTAGTCTCTATGATTTGTGCAAAATCTCACACTCTGAAAGATATTCACCAAGCTACTAGAGGAAAGATCAATAACAGTCAATCTCAGCAATCCCTAATATTTTTTTTATAAAATTATATTTCTATACATTCTCATGATCATTCCTGAAACACTTTTCTTGTTATGAAAATGTTTCTTTTCAGCTTTTGCTCACATTTTAATTACCAAAGCAGGGGTTTTCTTCGATGCTGTTACTGCAAAATACCAGGCAAAATATGTGTACCAATATCCTAGTTGGAAGAATCAGTAGACAAATCTGGAGGTTTGCTTCCTATAAAAGTATTTTAGGGCTTCACCACTCTAATAGAAACTCCTTCATTTTCTCAAAATACTGGGAGTTCCATTTAATGTATTTTTCAGAGTAAAAAAAAGGAAAAGGGTGGGAGAGAAGGGGAGAGATTTCCTTTTTATTTGCCAAACCACTCATGGTACCCATACACTGCTAAGGCACATTGTCTATTCTTGTCTATTCCCAAGATAGACAAGATGGTCTCATATATCTTTACACACATGTTTACATTTGTTTTATTTACTATTTTCCTTATTGTTTTCTCCTCTATTCTCCCTACTTATTATTTCCCTATTTATTATTTTCCCTTCTTGTGTTTCTTATGGTCTAAATTTTTAGCTTTTCCCAGTGCTGCTCAGAATTTCTAGTCATTCTCCTTCATTTGTTTCTTTCCCTCAGATTAAATGTCCAATTTGCTCTATATTATATCGCACATCCATGGAAGTGTTCAAGGTCGGGTTGATGGGGCTCTGAACAACCTGGTCTAGTACAAGGTGTCCCTGCACGTGGCAGAGGGTTTGGAGCAAGATCTTCCAGATACCAGCCATTCCATGATTCTATGATATCAAAACATCTTTCTCAGAAGTAATACTAGATGCTAAAGGCAACCCAAGAAGTAATCAGAGATAATTTTTTGTTTTAATAAAAGCATTGTAAAAGTTTTTCGTCTAGAATTTCCTTCTTAGCAAGAAAAGATCCTCCTTAATCCCATTCCTTTTTATGGGAATAATGAAATCATAATTTTGTTTTGGGGATACAGGTAATTTGATGGTTGATTTTTTTTTTGTTAGAGTTTATACTACTATATGCCATCTGCTCATACTTAAAAAAATAAAGTATGGAATTTCAATTTTCCCAGGGAAAAGGAGAACCTTTTACTTCTCTGACTTTTTGCTAGGGTTGGAGTCCTTCCCTGACTCCAAACTATGGAGTAATGTAATAAGAACAGTCTCTTGACAAGCCCAGGTCCTTTACCAAGAAAATATTACAAGCTTTCACTCTTTCTCCACTTTATTAACCTACAAATGTAGTTCAAATACTTAAATAGTATGGGTAAAATTGCCACTACATATGATTAATTTTACCTTTATTGTTCCCTTGTCACTTGCTTGGTAACTATTTCATTGTTTCTGATGTAGAAGTGCCCAGTCTCCAATTAATAAGTGTTTTCCCTATGTAGATAATCTATCCCTTTTAAGCCGTAATATTCATCATGAGTTGCAGCTCATCAGAACTTGTATCTTGTCAAAGTATTCCCTTTTTTCCAGACCCTAAACGCCATTAACCTTTGCAAAGCAGCAAGCTATTACAGTGTTCACTTTGTTTTCCAGACAGGCTTGCATTTTCTCATATCTGTTGACTAAGTGCTAGAGATTTATTATTTCCAATTCTGAATTATGTTCATACTTATGCTTCATGTATCTTGTCTCAGCTTGTTGGTACTGTCCTGAATTCTGTTTTCTGTCCCAGAATTTTCACCTTTTTAAAAAATTATAACAAATCTTATGGCCAGGAACGTATAGCCAGACTATATGCAAAACAGCTGTAGGAATGATCAAGGAACAAGTGATAGAAATATTTCCAAATCCAAGCAGAGCATTCTGGCAAACGTATTTAATAGGCTTAGATAGCATCTCAAAGACCTTGGCTTATTTTTTTTGTATCCTTTCCATATAGTTATGAATTCATTTAAATTGTCATTAATCCATCCCAGCCCCTTGAGCCTTGAAGTCATATATTTAAGCACAGAACCAAATACGTCATTTTTCAAGTTCTGCAGTAGATCTGGTCGCATCAGGCTGACTCAGGGACACTCAAAAGCAACTTTATACAAGAGTCATCTTCTACCTCAGAAAATGTCAGGCTATTAGTGTTTTTAGCTACCTTTAGTTTATTGAGATGCAACAGTAACACACATTAAAAGAATTTATCATGAGTTGTTTCTACTTTTCATTCTATTTCAAATTTCTAGTTAAAGTTGCCAATCCAAAGTCAGATGAAAATGGAGCAGAACACAGATCTCCACATGTTCATGTTTTATGTAATTTCTCTGTGGTAAGAATCTGTGGGTTTTCAGCAGTCAATATTATAACATGGCATCTCTCTCAAACACTGTTTTTTCACAATATCATACATATTGAAAAGTGGCCTAGATTTGTATCAGTCCATAAAGTTACAGATCATAAATCAGATGATTTATGACTAGCTGACTATGACTGAAAATGTTTGTGAATACACATTGATAAGAAGGTGGGTTTTTTTGTTTGTTTTGTTTAAACAAAAGCTTAAACTCTGAATTTAATTACACATGAATTTAAAAGGTTTCAAATTTCACTTTAAGGTATGTTATTTCTCTGATATAAACTACTGAATTATATAAGCATGAGCTGTATTATTCTTTCATCTTTTTTTAAAAAAAGTTTTCTGATGTTTTCTTCATTATCCATGTTAGATTCAGCTGCCCATTTTCTCATATACAAACCTTTATATGGTTCAGGAAGCCACGTAGCCTCTTACGCTAATATTCAAAGAAATTATTCCCTCTCTTTTATTTGAAAAAATCACCTTCATAAGACAAAGAACCCAGGTTGACACATCCTTCACCTGATGGATATACAGATGATGTATCTGCTTACATGACTGGATGCCCAAAAACTGGACAAAATGACTCAGTGTAATTAAATCTATGCAATGCCACTTTGCAACCAAATCTGAACCTGCCATATGACAGATGTGATGCTGCCAGAGGAGAGGCAAGAGACAAAAGAAGATAAAGAAGAAAAGGCCATAAAGAACAGAACACCATGGCAAAGCAGCCAGCACTGCTCATGTCTAAGGGGGCACTGAGTAAAGAGGGCCACAGACAACACCTTTTGGACATGTCTGTCTGTACAGGGGGTATTACTGCTTTGCTTTACAGCTAATTAAATATATGGGACTTCCCATTACAAACAATTATGGAGAGAAACGCTATTGAGGAGATGAGGTGAATGTAAAGCACTAACACTTCAGAATCCATTGATTGAAAAAAATAAATGTTATTCTTTACATTTTGTAGAGTATGTTAATGATAAGGACATTAAATTATACATGTGGATGTGAGTGCTAATGTCAGAAATTGTTAGGAAATTGACTATATGTTTTTATGGAGATATTTAATTAAATTTTGAAGGTCAAATAATTTCTGAGCAAACCAATTGGGCCTGTAGTCTATAAATTCTAAGTTGTGCCCATACAAAGAGACAGCTTTACAAACAACCAGGATACAACATCAGCTCAGTTTTCACTGTTACTTCTCATGTTTAAAATAATAGTTTTGTTTTAACAGATCATCTCTTTTGACAACGTTAAACAACAGCATCTATGCATGGCTCTCCTATCAAAACACTAAAGATAAAGCTCTAGTGGATACCAACTCAGTAGGTAGCTAATTTCTAGTCAATTAGATATGTAGTAACTAGTTAATACAGTGAACTCTTACCCTCTTTGGACTACACACCTCCTTAAGACCCAAATTTTCTTCCAAAGTGAGTGCAATGAAAAAGAGACATTAAAAAGGGATGAGAAGAACAGAAACAGAGCTTATTAAATTTAATCTAAAAATGAGCAGCCCTTCATTTAGTCCCCTTTACATTTCCAGTGCTCTTAATCAGCCTTCAAAGTGCTATGCATCTCCAGACTTCTACACTTTGGACCCTGGCTATGAAATGGAAATTGAGCTCAGATTGAAAAAAAAAAAAAAAAACAAAAAAAACCCACCAAATTGCTTGTGAATCTACCTTTATATTACAAGATTTCCTAAAAGTAGCAGTGAAAGGAAGATCATCACTTTCCAGAATGTTTTGCTTACTCAGCTGTAATTGCTAAAATCATGTCTTATTTCACTTTTCTCAGAAAGGAATACTAGTGGCTTCTGATGTTCTCTCATTCTTGGCTGATAAATGAAATAGACCATAGGAAAAGAAAAAAAAAAAAAAAAAAGAGACTGAATATTTTAGTGATTAGAAGGGACTCACAATTTATATACAATTTGTTTCACCTTTTCTACAAGAAGCTTCAAAAATTTACTTTCAGCTCTTGAAATACAGGATGTTTCCATCAATCTTGCTGCATTTTGAAAGGATGGAAGGTAGGAGGCACATTAAGAGGACTTCAAAAATCCTAGTTCTCCTGCACTCCAACTGTTCTGCTTCACATATATGAAAAGCCTTATTTTCTAACACCTTCTAGTTCACCAAAACCACAATCTAAACCTCAATTTGAAGACCACACATATATTTAATGGTATATACATATATTACACGTGTCTTTATATTATAGAAATAGATAGAGAATAATGAGAATCAAATGCACCTAACATATATAGCCTAATGGTCAGCTTCACTCAGGTGAGACCTCTAACTTCAGAAGAAATAGATAAAATGTCCTGGTAGAGTTGGATTGTTGACAGCAATGGCTTTAATTGGGCTTCACTTTGTCATCACTACTGCTCTTTCCGACTGTACACAGCTCTCTCAGAACTATAGACAACTGTCTAGACAGTCTTAAAATGGAAAGTCAACTGCCATTCATTCTTTCCAGAGCCATGGATCTCTGGGTTGCATCTGACACATATTCCTGTATTGAGGTTGTCATTATTGATATGAATAGTGCTGATAACTTTTTCTTTCATTAGAAAATGCTGCTCTGGTGGAACACCCACTCTTCAACATATAAATGAAACTTCCAAGAAAGAGCAAAAAAATCTTTATCAAAGACAGAAAACACACAGAATAGTTCATGCAGCACCCATGGAGCAAAATGGAAATTAGTATTAAGAATTCAAATTAATCCTCTTAACATCAATAAAAAATATTTAAACTCATCAGACTGCCTATTCCTCTTCAAATCATACATATTACAACAGTCTCTTCCTGAAAAAATGAAGCCCAAAAGCATTTTGATAATCGCTGGGTTTTTTTCTGCCCTATGGTGCTGATTTTTTACAACTGATTTTCTTTGTACATTTTTGTATCAAACAAATCTCAGTCCCTTCTGTAATTATGTTCCATAACTATTGCTGACTTGATATTTTAATGATATTTTAACTTTTAAATTTAATTTTACTGTGTACATTGAAGTAGCCCAACACCATTATCTAAGGTTCTTTAGTTACCAAGGCTCAGGAAAGTAGGACTCTTTTTTTTTTTTTTTTTTTTTT
>VYXF01005967.1:347287-405221 GCA_013397295.1 Polioptila caerulea | reverse complement strand
TTTTTTTTTTTTTTTTTTTTTTTTTTTTTTTTAAGGTAATGTACCATTCAAATTTTTTACCTTCCCTTGTTTCTAAGTTTTGTTGGTGAAACACACTTTGCCTTCAACCAAAAGATTGTGTTGCTTTTTCAGTTACTCCATTACAAAACAAAATAAAAGCCTTGTCTTAAACCTCTGACATCTAAATGAATTAAAAAATAAAACCACATAACAACAAAAATCTTTTTCAGGGATTAAATTTGTGCTCTTGTATTTTGCAATCATTTGACTGCATGAATGCTGGAAGAGATTAATTTGAAATCCTGCTTGAGTATTTGGAGCTGAAAACGAAGCAATAAGTCATTGAAAATTTAATTTCCCTCAGAGTTACAGTGAAAGCTCAGCTTTGATCTATGGCATCTATGTCCCAAGAAACTGGCCATTCTTAATGTTATCACTTTTCACACACATACTTCCATCACTGAAATATAAGGTATAACAGATATTTGGAACACTGGTAGAGGACTACAGTAATGAATTAACAAACTGAAAGTGACAGAGTTTTGTAAAGTAGCTATGATGAACAGACATCAATCAGCATGCTAAGTCTCTGATTCAGCAATGTGCTTCTGTGTCAGCCCCTGCTTCAAGCATGGGAGCAGTCCCACTGATCTGAGCCAGCCCCAGACCTAGCACAGAGGGGTGCACTCAGGGAGCAGGATGATGCACAAACCTGCCACAACTCTGCTCACATCAGGATTAAGTCAGATTCATGTGATGGCAGGAACGGCAGCTGATGACAATGGCACAGCAGGTGTAGAGAGTGAGGTCTTTCAGACACTTTCAAACCAACAGAGAAACATTCTGTGGAGCTGTGTGGCCACCCTCCTACTCAAATCTCTCTGGGTTTCATTTACGGGTTTGCTAGATATTGCTGCTGTTGTTGCCTGTGGCCCTATGAACAGCAGTCCTAAGTGAGACCCATTGAGCTCTCCTGCACCACAGCAGGCTGTCACCAGCAATCTCCCTCTGAGTGGGATGCCTCTCAGCATCAGCAAAGTCTCAAGCTTGCTGTACCTGTAGGATCACCCAACGATGGTGACAGAGCCTGGGCTGATATCCCCCACTCCTCAAGACTCAACCCTTTGACCACTGAGAATATGCAAAGGCATCCAACACAAGTACTTCACTGAATTCAATGGGAATTTTTCATCCTTGAGGTACTTACTTGTACTTACTCCTTTAGTTCTGGGTGTGTATGAGTGTGAATATGACTTCGCAAATGTGCTGTGAATACTGCTCTCTTAGATTCTTAAATATATTAGAGTCATAAGTAGGTAGGGCCTAGGAGTGAATTATTGTGCTATAGAAAATACAATAGAATCTTTGGTAAATTGTTTAAATTAGGCTATCAATTAACTGCTGTAAAGTTTACATGTTCTTAAAACCTTCAGGTCTGAACCCTTTGTCAAGTCTGGGCCTAAATTTGGCAAGCGGATCCACTCTCAACATAGTGACTCAACAGGAGAATTTCCCTTATTCCTTTTTATCCTTAAAATTTCCTATTCTAACCCTTTTTCCATCCTGAGTCTCCACAAAGATTATTTTTGGTTGATTTTAGATTTTACTCAGATTTTTCTCTGTGTGCTTTAACAATCTAGTAAGTAGTAGAGTGAACCTTGCCAAAAAACTTTGTCATGCTTTTCCTTTAGCGTTAAACGTGCTTTTGCCACTATCCTTGAGTGACCTAAAACACTCGTTCGTGGCACATCACTTCAAATAAGTCATTAAGTCTGTAATATCAAACAATAGCAAGAAATGTTTAAAAATAAATTACAAGTTTTCTGCATTTTCTAAGAAACGGAAACAATCTAAGACAATAGCTGATGAAGACTGAAAACCTTTATCTTCTTTTCTCTCTTTCTGGAACCAGGGGAAAGAAAATTCCCATGTAACTAGTAATTTTCGAGCACTAGTTGCTTCATTTTTCTGATCATCCATCAATGTAAGTTAAAGCTAGATTTAGCTATTTGAACCAAAGAGTCAATTATGAATCTATGAAATCGCCCACAATGTTATTGTGAAGATTCTGAGTTATCTTTTTAAAAAATTCATGTTCATTATAATCTAATATAGCTTCGAACTTCAAGTGAAGATTTCACATTCCCTTTAAACACTCCAGTACACGAAAGTTGTCTTGTCCACCTCTTTTAAATGGCACATTAAAGAACAAAATTATTGACTACTTCATTTATAAATACTTAGGTACCAAAATGTAGGCAGTCCAAATTGTATTACTTAAAAAGAACAGGGTATGACAAATGACATTCTTACAATAAAGAACCTTTTAGACTAAGGAGAAGAAAGATATATTGGCTTCTAGACTGAGTGCCAATCACAGGCTGAATTATTCTGTTCAGTGGTATTTTTGTGGGACTTTTTTTTTTTATATAAGGAACTGAGGGAATAATGCTGAATGAAAAATAACCTCGCCATTTAAAAAGCTCATCCTATTACCATCAGTGAAGCAGCAGGAAATTCAGCTGCTAATGAACACCTCTAACCTTAACCACATCTATGAAAAAACTTGCTTTGCCTAAGCATAACTGAGAGGAAAAAGCAGGCTTACAGTGTACGAAAAATGACATCTTCAGAGGTATTATAACAAAATGATCTAATTCCACAAAAGAAGTTTTTATGAACATATTTTTTTGTACTACTTTTAAGAAGACTGAAGCTTATCTTCTTCTATGAAGAAGGAATTTATGGATTGAATTACAAAATGATAATTATAACATTAGCGTAAAATTAGGAAATAATAACATTTCCATTTAGCCTATATCATTCCATACAATATAATCCTGGGGAAAAAATAATTTAAAAAATCCCCAAACTGAAAACATTCTCTCGTGACTTTCTAAGGTCTTTCTCTCATTTAAAAGTATATATAAGGCAAATTATTGTCTGTCACAAGTATTCACATTGATCTATATATCCATCTTCATTTTAACAAAACCAATCCTAAATGTTGTATTCTTGAATTTTTCTTATTCTTCAATGTTCACATTACTATGGATGTGCAAACATACTCACATTAATATGGATATGCAAGAATGACTACAAAACATTCTGTAACTCAGGTTCTTGAACCAGCCCAAATACTCAAATAATCCAGCACTGAACAGAAATAGAACTTTTATGTTCTATCTCAAAAGAAAATCAATTTACAATCTCCCACACAAGCTTCTCTCATTCTGTTTTTGTTTGTCCTTGTTTTCTCCTTATTAAAGGAAAATTGCAAAAGCTACATTTCTGCCACTAGTTTATTTTGGTCAATTAATGAAGCATGCATGTTTTTTGTAAGAGATAAGATTAAGTGAAGTAGTTTTACTAAATTATGTGAATAGTTGGATAGGAATTCATTTCTCTAGAACCTACAGCACAGTTCACAGTTTTGCCTGATACAAATTCCTGGAAGACAGGAATACAGTATACAGACAAATGTTCGAGAAGAGAATTAGAATATGAGAAAAAGACTGAAAAATGAAAAGGAAAAATTGAACATTATGCTCATTTTTGGTTTGTTTTGTTTGGGATTTTTCCTTGGTTTGGGTATTTTTTTCAGCATCAGAGAAGGACTTATATGTGTCTTTGCAGCCTTATTCAACTTTAATTCTCTTCTTCCCTGTAAGTCCCAGACAAAACCAGCTCTACCATACTCTTTCTGTAATCATAAGTGGAAATCTGAAGAGGTTGGCTAGAAGCAATCTTCAGGAATATAATAGCAAAGAGCTGGATCTACCTAAAACAAGCCCAGATATAGGAAGTGAGGGAATATGTTGACAGCCCATCAGGAATGTTAAATCAGAGGAAATGCTCCTAAGATGTCCCTGAGAAGAAGATGGCATGTCCCACATGTGGGAGTTCAGTACCAGAGAACACATTCACAAAGCAAATGGAAGTACTTAGTGCTTCTTCTTCATCGTAAGTAATCAATCTTGGCTTTAATTTTTATGCCTTAATTACTTTGGTAACCTCCTTCCCCTGCCACAAAAGTCAGGGACTGACTGACCTTGTAAAACAAACTCTGTCACTTTCTCTATGTCATTCTAGTTCGTGGTTACCCTGAATTGCTTCAAAGATCTCTGGTCTAACCTGCAACTAGGTCTGACACATTTGCAGGAAACACATTACAAAACCTGAAATTTTACTCTTTTTTTTTTTTTTTTTTTTTTCCCCTAACTAAAATATTGTCAAACATAGTATTCACAATCTATCAAAGTAATGGATTTTTCTTTGTCTTTCCTCTGGTAGAACACATTCTAAACCTCTATAGATAAATAACTGCTTTATTTTTTGATTATGTGCTATGGAAGTAATTATTTATTATGTTTCAAATCTGCATTATTCGCCTCTTACCACACAAAGGTCTTACTTTCAACTTTTAAAATTATTAAGATCGACAGTGACCTCCTCCAGTCATCATGAAGCACGCTACAGAACAGAACACCACTTCAAAGCCTCCACTTCTCATTATAACTTCTGTTAATTCATGGGACTTGATGCCTTTGTAGATTAATGAAAGACAAAAAACCCCAAATTCTCTTCTTCATGTTAATTGAGAACTCAAAATCCCAAGTATTTGAAAATTGTCTGCATGACTCTGGTGTGTAACAAACTATATTGTTTCAAATTACAAGCTGGGCTAAGTTAAAAGAAGCAGGCAAGTGAAGAAGTATCTCTTCCTTGTGCATCTTTCTGATCAGAAACACATGAAAAGCCTCCCTCCCTCATCAGCAAGTTCAGACCAAGCTCACAAAGTATGGTAATTTTCAAAGTTAAAACCTCTCGCTAAAGGGCAAAACCTTTCTGGAAGCACCTGCCCGGGTTGAAGAAAGCGGGAAAGGCGAGCACACCCTGGAAAATCTGCCATTTTCCTTGCCTCTCTGCAGTGGGAAGGCTGTCAGCACCATCTGTGCAGACCCCGTCCTCTGCTGCTGCCTCCATCCGCCCCCGTCCCTCTGAGACGTGGCTGTGGGATGTGGTGTTGGAAAGCGCGGCTGAGCACGGTAGAGCCAGCGCGGTGCGGAGGCACAGCCCCAGTGGAACCCGAGCCCCAGCGCAGCAGAGCAGTGGCAAAGCATGACACAGATGGCACAGCTTGCAGGGGTTTGGCCATCATTGTTTTCCATTGTCTCAGGCTTGGGGACAGGGTAACCTGGCAGCACGGGAACAGCCACCATCCTGCCTCTGTCCTGGTGGCCAGACTAAGCTTATGTGTTTTTTTGGCAGGAAAAGCATCTTCTCTTTTTGCATACTTTTGTTAATGGTATTGCTGCTGTTTTATTTCTTCTTCCATTAGTTTATTTCTTCTTCCATTGCTTTTTGTTTTCAGTAAATTGTTATCTCAACCCATAGTCTCTGCCTTTGTTCCTCTTGTAGTGCACGGGGTGAGGGGAAAGCAAGTGGCTTATTTGTTATTAAATTTCCACCTGGTGTTAAACCCCCACAACACCACTGAAATGACTGAGACCTTGACTGAATTTGCCTAGTGCCCAACTGTTACATGACTGGTATGTGGTATAAAAGCGAACCAAGCACAAACAACTTCTATGGACAGGCTTCTCTCAAAGCTCTGGACTACAGCTGACCTGCTCTGATGATTAGGTATGCACAGAAAAGAAACAAAGAGGATGAACTCATAACAAATTTGTGCCCAGGTAAGACATTTTGGAGCAGGAGGCCAGGAGGTAATAGTAACCTTGGTATCAATGTCCAGATGACTACAGCTATGGAGAAAGTAAAAGGAAATGGTGATGTCACCAATGAAAACATTGGTTACTTACATCAGTCAGCTGTGTTAGAAAGCAACAAGCAGCGATAAAAGCCCTCCATGGAGGACATCCTTGCACAGTGGTCCCATTCTACTTACAAATATCTTTTACGTTTTATGTCATTAAGCAGTGTGGTTCTGTGTACCTCATCCATGGAAATTACCTAAAATATTCAATTTTCCAATCCTCCGTCATATCCAGAGACTTATTTTTCCACTAGAATCCTTGACTTAGGTACTCAGTAGTACACACAAAGACCTTTCAAATTGTGAAGAAAGGAGACGTATGTGGCCATTTCTTGCAGTCTTGAATCAAGTAATTTACAGCCCAGAATAGATACTGAGCTTTATGAAAGCAGCTAAAGGTATACGCATTGCCAAAACTCTGTGATTGGTGTCTTTTAGTAATTATGAATCAATTAATTTTTACTTGGCAATTCTTACAATTAAAAAATCCAAACCAACCTCTCACAGTGGGGCTTGTTTTAAAGCCCTTGTACGCAGACAACAAATTCCCTTGAGGCACTGGACCTTGTAATGTGCACCTCTTCTATCCCAGTGTAGCTCAGACTGTAAAGAATGCTAATTAATCTCCTACTGTCTGATAACATATGCACAACACTATTTTTATGGTGTTATACAAATATTTAAAATGTTTTGACAGGATACGTTCTGAGAACACTTAACTGAATATGAAAGGGCTAAATCATGGGAATTCTTTAGATGACATTACAACTGATATGCTGTATGTAGCACAAGAACATGCTCAAATACACTAAATGGTATTTGCAGTTTGTAAAATTATGAAGATAACATTAAGAGATTTAATACTGTGCAAAACTTTAATTACTGTTAATAGCTTAAATGTTGTTATGAAGGACCTTTTGCTCATTATGGTAAAACTGTGTAAAGATGTGACCACCACAGCCCACCCCTCCCTGAATAAGCCTCTGGACTGGAAGTTTAGACTAAGTTAAACTGCCTAATGGAACCTGAGATAAGATAAAGGTGACACTACTGTCCATTTACTTCAGATTTAGGGAGAAGTAAATAAGGCTGAGGGAGAAGAATGTGTTGAGAGCCAAACCCATAATTCCCCTGAAAATCAGCTCTGGCTGTCTTCAGGGATGGGGAGTATGGGGAGAAAGTTTTTAGGTGTGTGACATAACCTCTGGTCAGAGGCAGTGAGCACCCACCCACCCTTACACAAATTGTCTCAGTTATAATGCCCCCCGCCCTGGGAAGGCCACATCCATGGGACATTCACCTGAGAGACAGCTGAGGAGGTGTCACAATCCATCAAAGACCCCTGAACTTCTTATCACATCATTGCTGTGGCCTAGAACAAGAGCATTGCACGTGATGCAAAGTGATGCTGCAGATCCATAATCTGTTGCAAGAGACAGTGTTAAACTTGCCCCCACCCACTCGGCCACCTCACCACCAGAAGACTTGGAGAAGAGGATCAATGGGAGAGGTGATATTTTCTACCTAATCTGTCTCTATCACTCTCCTTCTCACTCCCCGGTGATATTTTCTACCTAATCTGTCTCTATCACTCTCCTTCTCACTCCCCACATCTCTTTTTTCTATTTCTTTCTCTCTCTCTCTCTCTCTCTCTCTCTCATATTTACTATTAAATAACATCCATACTTTTGACTTCAGCATATGGTCTTCTTTACACATTAATTTGGGCAGAGACATCTCTAAAAAGTTTAACAACCCCATTGTAACAAATATGCGTCAATGTTTCTGTGTTTCAGAAGGATGAAACTTTTTATCATAAATGATTTTGGTCTTTTCCTTGTTTCTGCCTGAATACACAGGCATGTAAATCTGAATTTGCTAGTAGGTGCTATAAAAAGCCAGTAGCAGGTAAAAAGAACTACTTGCCACCCAACTTACAGAGATAAGGTGTATTGTTTTATCTATTTATGACAGTAAGATACAAGAAAAGGTACAGTATTGAGCTTTCTCCCCTTTGATCTTTCTCTAAATTATTGAAATACTGAACATTGAACGTTTCATGGCTGTTGCAGAAATAAACCAAATTGAAACTGTACCGTTAGCCTCAGAGGTGCGTTCTCTCAGCCATGTATGCACATAGCCTCTATTAGCATTAATGAGAACTAGCCATGCATATGGATGAGAGATCAGACCCCTTAATTTGTTTAGATGAGATCAATTTTAATCAGTGTAAGCTAATGCATAATTTTGCAGCATGCTTGTGTGGTTGGTGAATCAACATGTTCTGAGGGTTTCACTTCATATTCCAGGAGTGCCTGTGTATGCTGAGAATATTTGAAACACAAGAATGTCAGAAGATTAGTCAGGAATGTTATTCTCAAGGTAATTTGGCCCAGTAAGAAGAGGAGCTACAGTGACATTGAGTGACCTCACAAAAGCAAACCAGGACAGAGAGCAACTGTTGAATGCCAGAAGCATGATTTTGCATTGAATCCCTACCATTAAAAAGCCTTGAATGGCCGTGATTGAGGTCTGTTATAATAAATCATTGCTCTTGATCATTAAACACACATTCCTAGTAAATCTTCAAAATTTGTATTACCTCCTAATCTCACAGCAACCTCATAATAAGCTCAGTAAACATGTTTATTCAAACAAAACAAGCATCAAGAAAAATTATTAAAATGCATCACACAAAAAAACCCTAAAACACAAAATACAAGGTGAGACCGAAGACCTGCTCAGAGAAAAACTTATGATACTCCACCTCTCATTTGGAAATGACTTCATGACTTTTAGTCTCAAAACCAGAATGCTACTTTTATGTTAGATACACTATCTTTCTACTGCTTCATCTTTTACTGGTAATCATTTTCCTAACTCTCATCAATGCTGCTTTCTGGAAATCAGATTGGTTTTGGAGACACTTTCATGAAAAAAATGCACAGACAGATAAATATAGTCGTTTGTTTGGGTTTTTTTCCACCAAGAGAAAATACTAGATATGTCCCCAAATTGCAGACATACACATGTGGTTAAAGGACAAGAAACTGCACCTGTATAAATGTACCTATAAAAGAGACCACTAATGCAGATCCATTTGGGAGGTGATGATCCATAGTTGTCATTAGGTCATTTTGTTAATCTTTCCTTCAAGGTTTCACATTATTGGTACTCAAACCATCTATTTGACAAATGTAACTTTTCATTTCTAAGAGGTTTCAGCTATTGTTCTTTATGAGGTTCTGTATGAAGTCATGAGTAACTTGTAAAGATCATCCTAAATAAAAGGTCTACTGTAACCTTGTACTACACCCCATAAGTAGCCAGTCTGAAAGACAGAGAATCCGCTGGAAATATATAACATTTTCTAAAAATATCCTCATGTTCTGTTTTTCCTGTCTTATTTCCATAAAGAGCACAGAGCTTTTCCTACTAAATTTCAGCATGAGGCCAGAAGACTATAACAAGTAACTGACACAGATACACAATGCTTCAGTTTCAAGAGATGATATTTTTAGTACAACTGATGGAAAAGTAAGGTGACCACCCAAAAAAATGGATTATTTCATTCTAATATATTGCATCACTCTCAATATCTCAGTGGGGAGGAGAAGAGAGAGAAATGGTGTAAATGCACATGCAGACATGCACTCTATGCTGTGTACATATAAATTGCCAAACACTTGGAGATCTACAATTTAAAATGCAGTCTTAGGAGAATTTATGAAAGGAATCATGAGCATGCGACAAAAGACACTTTATAAAGGCAATTAACATATGGGTTTCAAAAGAGAGTGCATTTTCCTCTTATATATAAACAACTTCACTTACTTATCCATTCCAAATATGTATTCCACCATAATAAGCAAGATGAGTAAGAGAAATACGCTACTGGGGTACCTTTTTCATCTTGGTAAAGAGTAAATGTTTTTAAGGCAGGCAACCTGTTGGACCACTGACTTCTCCAAGTGAAAGGATCTTTTGGAAGTCAATACTGATATTGACATTAAAACTAAAATGCAAGTAATAAGAGAAATGCCTCTGAGATATCTGTTTGGATGAACTAATTTCAAAACACATTGCAGAGTACAGATAGAGAAAACTGAAGACTGGAGTTAAGCATTTTTTATCAGAGATGATGCTTGGTAAATTATTACCACATTATTTTTATTACAGATGTACAAAAGTATGAAAATAAAAGATTGTTATAGGCATTTTCTAAGTGAATCATATTTTGCTGTGACCTAAATTCATATAATATTTATAAGATAAGGACTTACTTCCATGAGTCTTAGCATCTGAGGAAAAGCAAGCTGTAGT
The DNA here is from genome assembly GCA_013397295.1 of Polioptila caerulea. Classification (NCBI taxonomy): domain Eukaryota; kingdom Metazoa; phylum Chordata; class Aves; order Passeriformes; family Certhiidae; genus Polioptila; species Polioptila caerulea. The sequence goes on along the minus strand of VYXF01005967.1, from coordinate 395,119 downwards.
GTGTAGTTACTAAAAAGACTCCATAGTTTATCTTAACTGGGAATAAACTCAAACTGTGAAATCTTAAACTGGTTCCAGCTGGATATCATGTTACACATTTGGAAAGTTATATAAACTCTGTCTCTGATTATCCCCAAATAAAATATATGCACAAATAAATTAACCTCATGGTCTCAAAGTAATTTCTAATATTATTTTGTTCTCTTCCCCTGGCCAATCTGTGTTTTATATAAAATTCAGCACATCTGCACAACATTCCAGCAACCTTCCCAACTTATAAGTGTAGTACCCTAGATATATACTATGTTATTTGAGCTGAATTTTCAAATTTTATTTATTTACGTGGTGCCTCTGCAGACAGTGAAAGGAATCTCATCATGTTTAGTTCTCTGGACAGTTGAAACAGACCTTCAATAAAACACATTAAAATGAAACTTAATTGAAGTGAAAACTTCACTGCCAGCAACAGCTCTTAGATTAAATAACCTAATCTCTCCAGTACCTCAGTAATTCACAGGGTGAATTACCTTACCATCATGTTTTAGTTGAGTTATTGGAGGATTTAGTACTAATGAAAGGTAAAAAACAAAGTTCTTATTCTGTTCAGTATAAGTAAAGGTAGACAGAAACATCTAGGGGAACTTTCAATGTTTGCTGATTAGGTGTGTAATCACGGACCTATTAAGCAGAAAATTCTACACACAGAATTGAGTATTTTCTTTCTAGTGTGCTCTCATATTATATAGAACTGTTAAGAAAGAAATATATCAGAAAAATTGCCCCCCCATATTGTATATTTGCTATAGAATAAGTCTAAAAGATGGTACTCTACTGTAGAGGGGGTAGTTTGAATGAAATCCAATAGTCACTGCTGAAAAAAAAAAAAAAATTGTCCCTTTTTAAAGAACTTGGTTTGGATTATGCTCCAGAGGTTAAGCCCTTCTGTGTCCTGGATCCTCCACAACCATTTCCAGAAACCTATTACTGAGTAACTAACATGCCCCTCAAAAATCACAGGTGTAAGTATTTGTCTCCAGTGTACAGAAAAAATCACAACTTCTCACTCAGTCTAGTAATTCATTTGGGTACAGAGATTTACTACAGTCTTGAGTAAATTAGGTTCAATTCAGTCAGACTGGTAAAAAATAAATGTCTCAATTCTTAGTCAAAATTTTGCATGAAATTCTGCGTATTTGTTGTCCATTTTCCAACTGCTCCTTTCTAGAGAAAATAATTTTAAATATCAGAAATCAGAGTAATCTTTGATTTACAAAACTTTGGCCAATTTTGTCTTGAATTTTGCAGCTATTTTTCACAGGCTAACTTTATAACAACTTTTGTCATGAAAAGAAGAAAATCAGTAATAAATAAAAAGCATACAAAGAGTTGTGTAGGGCTTAGTGTTATGAAACAGACTTTAGAGAAAGGTGCAGCTACTCACCACCTACTGGAGTCATGCTGTGATGGCACAAGGCAGAAAAGGAAATATTTTTATAACTTTTCTTTCTCTGTTAACAGAGAACACACTTTTTTCAGAGCAGTTTCATATTGAAATTGTGAACTGGAAAACTATGCAGCTCCATATGCTCACATACTTTTTACTAGCAAATCACTTATGTGTGGATTTAAATTAAGCATGTCAGTAGACTTACTGTACTCATTAGTACTAGTTACAAGCTTAAATAGGCTTGGAAGCCTTTTTAGTTAAAGAACCTTAATATCTTAACAAGCAGAAGTAGTAGTTCATGAACAACTATGAAAATAACCCTGGGAATTACAGATATGAAAAAAACTGCAATATGGACGAAATAAAGAAATAATAACTTTTGATGAAAAGGAAAATCAAAATTTACATTAGAACAGTTTCAAGTCTTAGTGATCTACGATTTCTCAATTCTAATGTATTACTACCTTCCAATCTATCCACCAGTAGATTTTCTTAATTGTATTTGCTATTCAAGCAGTTACACACACACAATCATACCAACACAAAGATTTGTTGATACTAAAGGAGAAAAAATCAGAATCTTCCATCACAACATGATAAAGCTTGACAGTGAACTGTAGCTTAATTGCTGCCAATGCCTATCATACCTCTGGTAGAAACTGCTGATCCAGGCAACTGCTTATCATGGCTCTTGATTAGCCATACGTGAACGTGTACAAGTCCCCTGTACTCAGCAAGGTAAGGCCACACCTCGAATCCTGTGTTCTGTTCTGGGGTCCTCACAGCAAAAAATACATTGAGGTGTTGGAACATGTCCAGAAAAGGGCAACAGAGCTGGGAAAGGGTTTGGAATACAAACCTTGTGAGGAGTGGCCAAGGGAGCTGGGAGTTGTTTATCCTGAGGAGAAGGAGGTTCAGAGGAGAACTTACCACTCCTTACAACTACCTGAAGGGGATTGTTGTGAGATGAGGGTTGGTCTCTTCTTCCAAGCAACAATTGGTGGGTGAAGAGGAAATAGCTTCAAGTTGCATTAAAAGAGGGTTTGTTTGGACATTAGAAAAAAAATGAAAGTGCTGTCAAACATTGGAACAGTCTACTCAGGGAAGTGAGTCACTGGAGGTATTTAAAAGACATGTAGATCTAGCACTTTGGGCCATGATTTAGTGGCAGTGTAAGGTTTATGGTTGGACTTGATGATCTTAATGGTCTTTTCCAACCTAAATGATACTAATTCTATCATTTCTACTTGCATCTTTTCTTGATGCCTACCAGATGATGGATATCATGCTACTTATTTTCACATTTTTGGAAAAAATCTCTTTAGTAGTCTCAAATCTACAGCTCTCACCATGACAGTTTAATGTTTTTTAAAGCCCGAAATGCAAATTAAATACAAAAGGAAACTCAGACAATATGTTTCAGGCAGATTGAAATTAAGTAATTGTTAGTCTTTTTAAAGAACGTTTTCACTAAATACTTTGTCTACTTGAATACGTTTTGTCCTCTGAAATATGTCTGTGTTTGGACATAATACCTTTGACAATCATAATTTTAAAATTGTGTTACAGAGTTGATGAATTAAAGCAAACCATAGATATTAAAATGTTCATAAAACCAAATGTAATAGCAGGAGTCTTTTTGTTGGTTAAATGTGTGTACTTATTTTGTAAATTTCCTTACACACATCAAATAAAAAAATGAACTCTCATTTAAGGTACATATGCAAATGTACCTTTTCATACAAGCTCATGTATTTTGTCTTGCTTTGGAAAGGCATGGATATGTTCTTGGCTAGCTCTTCTATGCAGCTACACTTCTATCCCAAAAAAATCTTCCAAATTCAGGAATTGAGAAAGTCAAACAGAAGATTTTGGAACACTTGGGCAACCTAAAAATTTGTGTTCTATTTGAAGTTTGTCTCAGAGACCCTTCTTAGACTCCAAATTATCAACACTATCTTCAGGCAGGATCAGCAGTGTAGTCCATACTTTTCCTAGCAGCACATAATCTCTGGAAATCTCTGTTGTCCTGCCTCTCCCATTTTGAGATACGTTTGACAGAAACGCCCCATTAAGCTCTGGGAAGCTTTAAGATCCTTAGTTTTCAATTCCAAAAGGCAGTTGGAAGAAATTATATGGCATATTTCAGGAATAAACATTTTCTTTCTAGTCTCTCTCAGATGAAGTGTTCCAAAACTATACAGGCAACTGGTACTACATGTTTCAGAAAGACCTAATTTTGTCTCTTAACGTTTTGCTTGTGAGAACCTGGAATTCTCCAGTTAAAATTTGGGATAGAGATCTGATCCTGTCTGCTCTCTTGAGATTATGTAGGAAACCAATAAATGCATTCACCTTGACATAACACTTAATTAGTGAATAAAAGAAAAATAATTATTTTTTTAATTTACTTTGTATGCTTCTTGAAGAAGACATGGGACTACAACAGATGTCTTGAATAAAATTACAGAGGTATTAGTGGGCCAGCTTATATAACTGCTTTGTTTACCTTTCTAAATCTGAATTGGATCATCACCCCTGTCACAGGATAGGCGTCAAATTTCTGTGTTCTCACTTTTGACGATAGTCTTGGAAATTTAAGTGTGACATAAGGAGCAAATTCTGTTATCAGACTGCAGTAAAAATATACCTCTTTAAAGTACACAAAGACCACTGGAACTTTATTGCTATTGTCTGACAGAGACAGCTAATGCCTGTCACTTCATTAAGTGCTTTATTTTATATTCCTTAAGGAATGGGGAGCCATGGTATCAACTTTTAGATTTGAAATCTTAATGGTAAATTTACTAAGGAAATTTACATTTGCTTACTGCTAAAACCAACAACTAACACATTAACACACTCTTCCTTTTTTTTTTTTTTTTTCTCTTTTCAACTCTGCTCTTGTGGTTAAGTAGAAATAATTTCCTGGCTACCTGCAAGACAAAGTTTAAGCTGTGAGTGTGGAAATTATATAGAGAGTCATTTCATTAAAAACCTTACCCATCTATTCCCCTCTCATTCTCATCAAGAAGAAAAAACACCATTACTGACGGGAATTATCAGGATGACAGCAAGTTGCTGTCACGCCAAAATAAGGGAACAATATGGGATTTCAAGTTTAGAGGATCTAAAATTAAGAAAAAGGACTTGGAATAGTGTAAAGGAGTATGGGTTTGTACTTTGATTACTTCAATATATCTATTATGGTAACCACTGCTTTTCTTTCTAGAATTTCATATAAAAATAGGGGATGAATAATGCTGGTGGATGGAACCATGAGCTGCAATTACTATCTCTTGCCTCTTGAGTGATACATTTGCAGTTTCTCCAATTCTGGTGTTGAGTAGGGTTAATATTAATTTAGATGGTTGAGTATAGTTAATAATTGAGATAAGCTTTAGTTCTTACTACTTACTGCACTAGGCATTAGAGAACCAGAGTTGGAAGCACTGCCAAAGGGCTTAGTCCATCTCACTGGGAAGTCAATAAGAAAAATCAGGTTCACATCACTGGGACTTGAATTAGTCCTAAATACACAGTAAAAAAACCCAGCTGATAGTACAGTTCTTATGTTCAGTTTACAATTCAAACAGAATCCTTATGAGCGTGGGGAAGTTAGAGCTAGCAATCGGAATTCTCTGAAATTTATTCTGAAGTTACTCTAAGCAAGTAGGTGGAGAATCTAGAAACTGAAGAGATACTATAAATGATGAGGACTTGTATTAATAACAACACAGAGAAAGTTGTGGCCAATGATTACCATAAGCAGTATATAAACCATTTGATTAGCAATGTCAAAAAACTATTTATTCACATTAAATTGTAAAAATTAATGCTTATAGGAACTGTGGAATAAACAGATTGATGTCCAGTATGTTATTTTTTTACAAATACTTAAAAGTTTAAGAAAGGTCTCTTGCAGTAACAGCTTCACATATAATGAATTCAAATCAAGTTATTAAACTTAGTGCAGTTATTGTTGTACAGAGAGGATGGAGAGTCTTTACTTAATGCATTAAAAATTGTATAGGACTATAAAAAAATGATCAGTGTCCTTCATACCATATTCAGGTCTTGATTTTTGTACAGGAAAGAATAGTGCTTGCTTCCACATGTCTTCTAGAATATAATGAGTCTCAGTGAGAATAAGCACTATAATTTCCTCCCTCTGTAAAACTGGATTAATGCTATCTCATGTCTGACTTATTCCTGTCCTGAAGGAGTCTAAAGAAAAATCTCAGCTCAGTAAAGCAATAGTACAGAGAGAATCTTTGCTGGAGCATGGCATACAGGACAACATACATTTTATTCATTTTTGCCTAATGGGTAAATCATCATCTCACTTCTACTGTTTTCTGACCACTTTCTCTATTTTAATACAGATTACACGAGGATTAAACAGCTACTGAACTTTTGTGCAGACACTATAAAACCAGTTTCTTCTTAGTGACCACACATTTTAGAAGTTGAAATTAATTGATATAAAATAGTCTACACCAACAAAAATAGAAACATATTTCTCTGTCATGGTTAGAATATTTTTTTTACCCCAGGAAAATTACATTTTACACTAAAAGCTTCATTCTGTCTTTATCACTGTAATACTTTCTGTATTAGTATGCTGATGTCTCGAGGTTTTCAGTGGGAAAAACTCAGCTGCAAAACAATACAAAACAATTGTCACAAACAAAGTACACAGCCTCCTAATACCTTTTAATGTTCAAGAATTCTTAGCTTTTTTATGACTGTTTGCTTCATTGTTTTATGGCTTTTTGCTTCATAGAGGTGATTGTGACACTGATCTACACAGCAAGCAGTGAGATGTTGTCAAGATATACTACAAAGACAGTTTCTCCTTGGTTTTACTTTGTTTATTGAAAAAAGTGAGAGTATCAGACCTAGATCCAGTATCATTGAAATCAATATTACAAATGTTTCACTGAATCAAAATGTTATAATCCTTTTTATGGTATAATTTAATATTAAATAGCTACTCCAAAGTTAGTACACTTGATAAAACTTATTTAAGGAATCATCCCAGCACATGTCATTGACCTCAGTGTGAACAGCTTCCAGTGATGAGATACAAGCAGCTAGACACCCAGGAATATGACATTTTACAATTTCTTTCACTTACCTTACTATAACAATTCAATTTGAAGTGGCAGAAAATGCTGAGATGATTCTACCAGACAGATATTGACATTAGCTGTTCTTATGGAAACTTACATTATGGAATAACCTCACTGAAGTCACTTGATTTAGTTGGTATGTTTGAGACATGATATATATTTATAAGAGTTTGTATGCTGCATGAAGTTTCACGCTGCATTTTCAAACTACACTTCTATTGTAACCCAAATGGTCTTCATAAAAAAGCCCTGCAAAATATGATCATTTGAATATAACAGAATAAAATGATGATAGAGCAATACTTTAGCCTTGGTAGAAATGATTTAAAGAAATAACATCTTACTGAAATGATTCTACCAGACTAAATGCTCTGTCTACTCTATTGTAACTCATTAGTTCTAAGTAAAATTCAGTATTTTATCACAAAAAATATATTTAGAGTTGATATTCATTGAAAATAGGAGCTTGATTTTGAGACAAGCTCTTACTTGCCACAATTTTTACCCCAAAATTGTGTATTTATATAAATGTATACATCACAAGAAGTTGTACTGGGTGGGGGGTTAGATAAAGTTATTCTAGTCTAGCTTACATAAGACTGATGTTTTACCATTTTTTAGCAAGTAGGATGGAAGAGCAGCAAAGAAAGCATTATCTCCCTCTGTGATAAAAGGAGCATAGGTTTGCTTCTTACAGGACCCATGAGAGCTTCAAAAAAGATGAACTAGTCTTACAGACACTCTATAGTCAGTCATCTGCAATATTGTAAATTAGACATTTTAAAATTTTGTTCTTATCATAGGCAAATGTCAAGCAATTTAAGAAAATCATTGCTGCTCATTTTTACAATGTTTTCTGAATTAGTAATGATAGGATAGGAAATGAACAAAAAGGAAAAGGCACTATTTCTAATTTTTATTGCCTAAATTTGCTATTTTGAAGATGTCTGCAGACCAAATAAACAAGAATTGGTTTTCAGACAAAACAAAATATTCTATGATCGCAGCACTTCCGCTCTCTTTTAATTCCATGAAGCTGAGTTAAACAAAAGAGAGAGTATTTATTTTACTTACAGACTAAAATATTTGCTTTCAAAATCCTTCATAACATGCCCCCAGTAAAAATATGCAGTCTGATCATCTGATGTTCAGTCACTGTTTGTCTTCATGGGGTGACTGTGAACACTATTTCTCAGGTGCTGTTTACTTGCATTCAGGAATCCTCTTTGACCCCAAAAGCATTAACCCAGCCAGGTTGCATTTCTTTTTGTACAATGTAAGGTGTGCTCTACAAAAAATAAGGAACATTGACCTTGAAAGAAAGGGGTGGGCAGGGAGGAAATAATAAATCCTGCAACCAAACCCATTCAACAGCCCAGACCAAGATCTAAGCTCTGTCAAAATGATTTCTTATTCCATTTTACTGAAGCAGTGCCATGCTTTATCACTTCTGAGTTCATGCCTTACAGCTGAGGCAGCCCACTTCAATTGGTAAGTTGTTTAGTTAAAGTATACACATGCTATTCACATTGTCAATATGATTTAAAAGGAAAGAACATTTTGCAGGTGAAATACAGCCACAAATGCAACAGGAAGCGGAAATCTAAAGCACTAGAGCACATGTAGTTAATTGTGGTGTGCCTCACTATGCTCCCTCTCCTTCCCATTTACAGAAATACTACAGTCAGACACATGGCACTGATAACTCATTAGTGGAGGTGACAGCATTAGATCTTCCAGTAGCTTCTGATGAAGTCTTACAATCATAATCAAATTGGTCAGCTAATCTCAGTTAAATGAAATGTCGTATTACTTTCTGTTTCATTACATCACTGCATACACAATTATACACAAATTTCTGTATAATATGAAGAACTGCTTAATTTGTTTTGTGACTATGCAGATGTTAAAATTAGTCATGAGTTAAAAAAACTGCTTTCTGAGTCACCAAAATGCTCAGTTTACAACCAATAAAGTTTACACTTCATTGCATCTCTTCAGAAGTAGTTGTGTTTATTTATAGATATTTTTATACAAGTAGCCTGAGTTGCCTGGCTTCTGTGGTCCAGCCAGATTGCTGCTTTAATAGAACAAATCAAGTATTGTCATACAGGCCTAGACTTTTTCAAAAGGCTCTTTATTTAAGTGCAAACCATACCTTTAAAGGCATATTGGCTCAAACAGGAAATAAAAACCTTTCTCTCCTCGTAATTTGTAAATAAAGAGACCTGGATCCAGAATGCTTGAAATGCCCTATAACTCAGTTTAGTTTAATTTGAATGTAATTGAAAATTTTTGTGAAGGCAATCTTTAAAGTTGAGCTCATTTTCTATTGCACTGCAGTAGAATACCAAACTCTATGCATTTCATGTAAATTAACATTATCAGACGACAATAAATCTAAACACTCCTCCGTCTGTACTTTGTGATATGTGAATAAATAAAACCTTGAAAGTAATGCAAATGAAATCCCTGACAAAGAATCTGTAACACTCAGAACTAGGCCATAAATGAATGCATTAGTGTTCAATATAACTCCATCTTAGGTTTTAATGTTCACCTTCTTCTCTTGTTCTTGCTGTCAATTGATTATCTTTCAGCAAAGTTTACATGTTACCATTAAATGTTAATAATGCATAAATATTAAACACACCATTGTAAAGTTAGCAACACTATTAATATCCTCAGTCTCTGTAGGCAATACTAGAAATTACTAAGATCAGTATCAATAGTAAAAATCATAAAAATCCTGTCTTTCTGGAACTGATAACAATAAACAAAGTACAATGGACATTTAATATGGCCACATCTTCCTATAAAACTGGTGCTAGGAAAGAAAAGGCAGTACATTTTAAACAAGATATTCGTCTTCATGTTTCACTATTTTCTATCCTTCTGTTTATATGTAATACTTATAAAATGCTGTAAAATCTTAAGGTACTGCATACTTTGAACAGCTTAGCAATATTTTGTTCTCTAGGTTGTTCAAGGAAAAAACCAAAACAAAACAACAAAACACCACTGCAGCACTGATGGGCACAAATCTCACTATCAGATTCCCCTCTTCAGATCCTTGTCAGGCAGGGCATTGTTTAAAAAGCCAGCAAAGACTTAAATATGCACAGTTCCTCTAGATTTCAGTCCCACTAGGTGACAACTAGCTAAAGCATACATATGTGATAAGCTTTACACACTCCCAAGGGTGCTAAATCATTGTGTTGGCTCAAATTTAGTTTTTAAGAGCTTTGTTGACTTCACAGCTGGTGAGTTGACGCTTTCTATCGCTCCACCACTTGGCAACAGATGCCTCTTACTTATGCACAGATGCTGAGTATCCACCCAACCCTAACATTAGCCTTGTGTTTTGAACTAATTGGGCCAACACAGTTGTAATTAAGATTTGAATAATTAGAAAACTAACATGATTACTTTCACAATTAATCCTTCTATTGTACCATTATATTCTCTTTTGGACTATTCAGCAAAGGTCTTATTTCTTTGGGTCTTGCAAATCCATCAGCCTTCTAAACAGTGGAATAAAAACGTATTTTGCCAATAATATTAATGACATTTTAAAGGGCTGGTTTCATCCTGATTTAAAAGACCTATAGCGTGCAATTAGATTGTTGTTTTGTTGGGGTTTTTTTTGTTTTCATTCTATTTACACATATTTATTGCAGCCACCAGGAAGAAAAAACATATGTAAGAATGAATAAAGATTTTTAAGTACAGTATGTGAACATACTTGAATAGAGTGTAATATAGAAGATCTTTAGGATGAGCTGATCTGACATATCCTCTTTTATTCCTTTGTCTGTTCTAAAGTAGGTGCTGAGGGGTAACTGTTAAGCAAAGGAATATAGCCAAGGGGAAAGGAAGAGTCTTTTAAGTAGGAAACCTGCCTGTCCTAGGAAAATGGCAACAGCAGTACTTGAAAAGAATAGTCAAGTGTCTGATTTTAGAGAGAAGAAATAACAGGAAATTAACAACTAAAAATTGAAAATCATTACATAATGTCTAATCAGAGCTTAAGGGACATACAAAGTGTGTAAAGACTGGATAAATATGCCAACATCTCATGCTGTGGATATTACAATAACTTTAAACAATAATCTGACAGTAATATACGAAACCACGGTGTTCATGTATATGCATGCTCACAGAAATGCCACTTCCTTTTCTCAGACACGATTACTGACATATAAACACAATAGAAACTCTCTTGTTCTTGATAGTAAAAATCAACTCTAGTTAAGTTTTCATTCTTTGGCATTAGGAAGACAGAGAACAATAGAGAAGAAACATTATAGCTGCACAGGAATATTAATAAGAGTCATAATTTATAAGTACATATTAACTGCTGTTCAATCAAGTGCATCCAGTTATGGGGAGGAAGGGGAATTTGTTGCAGACAGACTCTCTTGAACTAAAGATTTGTTTGCTGCTCTCCTCCAGATGTTTAAAAGATATTATTTGCACAGATATCTGGACTTGCTTTAAAGGGCATTTCAGGAAGATATTCATCAGAAAAATCAAAGAAACAGGAAAAAGAAAAGAGAAGTAGTTCACAAACCGTTTCAAAGAACCCTTAGTGTTAAATGGCAGCAGCCAGTAGCAGCTCAGCCTCCCCTAAAACAGAAGCAGTTCAGTTCCCCTGAGGCAGGGGAATGAGCAAAGGCTGTAATTACGGTCTACCACTGTTATTGAAAATAAATATACTTCCATATTCAAGATATATAGCCTCAATACCTCTTCGCCCACCAATTCCTTAATCCAGACTAAGAATGCTTCTATTTATGCCTATGATAATCCCTGGGATTAGTATCTGACATTATGGCAATTTGTGATCACATGCAAATCTCTTGTAAAAATCTGAGTTTGGTCTTGAGACAGTGACTCATTACTTTCTTAGAAACAGAAAAGGGAAAGTGATGCTAAGGACCTGTAGAGGGAAACACAACTCACAGAAAGCAGTGGTTAGTATATTAACCCACTACTCTAGGTTTGCTGGGTTGGGATAAATGAAAAAAGGAAACAGTCTCTTGACTTTTATGTTGGGCAGATGGAGAATACTTCAAAAGGTGGGAAGAGAAACATCTTTGTGGGCATTTTTTTATTTAAAGGCAAAGGAATTTTGGCAAAGAACAACAATAATTTCAGTACTGTATTGAGTCTAGCTGGGCGAGAGTTCATTTTCCCACAGCAACCCTCACAGTGCTGTGCTCTGCATTGGTGGCTGGAAAGGTGTTGATAACTCACCAGAGTTTTGGTACTGCTGAGCAGCGCTGGCACAGCATCAGTGCTGTCTCTCAGCATTCCCCACATCAGGGGGCTGGGGGTGGGCAGGACCCTGGGGTGAGACACAACCAGGCCAGCTGACCCAAAATAACCAAAGGGATATTCCATACCATATCACATCTTCTCAGATATAAAAGCTAAGGAAAGGCAGAGAAAAAAGGAACATTTGTTATTTACGGTGTTTGCTTTCCAGAGCAACTGCTTTTGAAAGTGGCCTGAACATCACTTGCTGACAGGAAGTCGAGAATAAACATTATCATTTGTTGTGCAAACACAAACTTTCACTTTTGCTTTAGCAAACTGCCTTATCTCAAACCAAGAATTGTTTTTTTATCTTATTTTCTCTTCACTGTCCAGCTGGAGAGTAACAGCAGGATTTTGTGGGCACTTGGCATCCAGCCTAGGTCAACCCACCACAGGTACTTATAAACTTCAATTTGTCCAAGACACAGAGCTTGATGACATCACACAAGTAATCACATTCTCGGCTAATCTCAGTCAGAGGTGCTGCACTGTCCCATACTTGGCACTTCTTTGGTTTAATGACTGAAGCAGGAATGTGTCTATTACTCAACACCCTAACCACTGAATGACACTTCAATCCTAGACATAAGGGTACAGTAGAAATCAGGACTTAATAGTTCTAAGACTCTGTTTAGACATTCCATGAAACTTCAAAGCTCTCATGAGTGCTTATCAAACCTACCCGCTCAGTTAGATTTTCTAATTCTATCAATCATATCCACTTCACAGCCATAGTGTGATCAAGCTCCTGATGAAATAATAGAAGGTTAAATTCATTTTCCATCTAGTTTGACTCTGCTGAAAATTCTTCTGCCTGCTCTTTAAACCAGAGTTTGCTAGATACTTCTGTTGCTGTAGGTTTTTAACTTTGAGGCAATGTACTGAGAAGAGTCTAAAACTTCTTTCAGTTGTGGAGTTGGTAAACATGATAACCTTTTTAATGAAATTAAAGCTAGGTTATAATACCAGAGCAGTGCATCTTTCACAATATCTTCCATAAAACATACTTTAATGCCTCAAAGAGGGATGAATAAGATCATCCAATTACAAAACTCTTGCAAATGATTATCAAATAACATTTGGTTTCACAGAGAGCTTGAGAATTTTTGCAATTTTATAATATCAAACTCCAACATACATGGGATAATATTCTCATAAAGAATTATGAAGCGGTACTTCAAATGATTACTTAGAATTAGTTTTGATTTCTGTGGCTGTTTTTTGCTTCAGTAATAGAGCAAGAGAATTTTGCATAATAAAGAAAATACGTATTATGTATTTCCTTTGTATTCCTAACTATTTTCAGAATTAAAAAAAAAAAAAAAAATTAAAAATGTTTTGAAAGTAACTAAAGAGAAAAAAAAACCCTTAATATTAAGATAACCTCAATGCCTCATTAGAGATTTTCAAATAAACTAAAAAACAGAACAATAATTTTGATTACTAATATTTTCTGGTTTTGACAGGAAATGTTTCTCTATTTACTTGTATTACATTTTGACTTCTACCTTACTCAGAACATTTATCTTGGCATTAAGTTGCTCTCTGCCTTTTCAAATGTTTGCCTTCAGGGGTATTGATGCTACTAAAGAGCATCTATTTCATAGATCTGCATTAAAAACCACTTCTTTTCCCTGACAAGCTATTTAAAACATCAAATTTATGCCTTATGAAGTGCACTTTAAAAAAAATATATCTACATTTGACCCAAGTTTTGTTTCTTTGCAAGAAAGGCAATTTCTATCTGAGGAGATTAACACTAGAGACGTATGAAGGAGACATTTTCCAAAACAAATACTGTTGTTTACTTTTACTGGGGATGGGGAGATATCCTATCAGAAACTTCAGAAGAATGATTTCTAAAATGGCTAGCTTAACTATGGAAATCCGTAATATCAGACCATTTTTTTTCAAAATTAAAATCTGAAAACAAGATGAGTGTAACACACATAGATATAACCTCCAGCCCTTGTATGTTTTAAAATTTTATATGGCACAAGGCCTCTATTTCCTTACCATTTTTGCACAAGACATACAGGCACAAAGAGGCAGAGAGTCGAAGAATGATCCTCAACATCCCAAAGTATGTTTTGAAATGATAATAAACTATATCTCTACCATGGTATTTGTCTAAAGAGAACCTAAAGAACAGCTGGTAGAAAAAGAAATGTCTGATGCACTTAAATACTGGATTCAAAATGTTTTAGTTAGATTCACTTGTGTTTTGGCTGGACTGATAGAACCTGCACTAATAGATACAGCTGAGGTAGGGTGTATGGTAACCAGCTTCAGCTGCTCTTTATCAAATAAGTGAGATTATATCAAGTCAGATTTATTAAATCTCAGCTGTTAGTTAAAATCATCATCTGTCACTAGGTATGTGAACATGAACTGTGTTCATACCTTGTCTGGACAGAAGATATATTTAGCAATAGTTGTGAGACCTTCCACTCAAGAGAAAATTTAAACACAGCACCTTGCTATTTTTACCTAAATTAGCATCCCTAGGCATGTACCACAAATAGCATTGTATAGCCACTAGGTAATGAGAAGTGAATAGTAATTCTGGTTGTTCAGCATCCCCCTTCCAGCCCTGCACAGAACTGTAACAGCAGCATTTAGAAAGACAGTTAAGTGTGTGAGTTTTCTATTTAAAGTGTTCATGCTCTTTGACCACAAATAGGGCAAAAAAATGTCATACAATTATTACAGAAAAAGTGAGTTGATTAAAAAAGAGTGACCTTTAGAAAACATTTGCAAAAAAGGCTCATTGTTTGTTGGAAGATAGTGCTACAGGCAGTTCCAGGCAAAATTAAAAAAAAAAAAATCAAACCAAATAAACAAACAAACTCACTCAGTTTAAATAATAGTCTTGGAGAAAAATACTTCTACCAGACCAAAAATACCCCAAACCAAGACAAACAAAAAATATTTAGCTACTTTCTAATATTTCCTGTGTTGTTTTTTTTTTAATTGGTTGAGATTTTTTTTGTGGTTTGTTTTCTCTTTAACTAGTAAAATCATCCAATTGCTTACCCTGATGACTGCTCCATCCTGCCATACAGAGTATCTCCTCTACATCTAGCTTAGGATTACTCACATCCTTGGCTGCTGGAGCTCAAATATGTCCTTGACAGACAAATTTTGCTTCTCAGGGTGAAAAGGAGTGACAGGTAATTGCTATGTGCTGCATCTGATGGGTACTGCAGAGTGAGATTGAAGTCCATTGATGCACCTGAAATAGTTGCTTACGCATTCTATGCATTAACAAAGGTCATTTACAAATAATAATAAAAAGAGGAGGAAAGGAATGAGACGAGATGAAGACAAATGCAGAAGAAAGTAATGGTGTCTGAAAATTTTATTAGATTTATATGCTGTGAGGACCAAAAAATGGGATAGAAATTTTTTTACACTGAATCAGAAAAACATCAGAGGCAAGTGATGTTCTTTAAAAAGCATTTTAATTGGCAAATTAATTTGAATGTTTTCCTTATCAGCACTTACCTTTTCAACACTACCTCTCACATTCTGTATTTATTCTGACATATGCAGTCACTTAAGTAGAAGCCAGGTATACCACATTTTTTCACTTTAATTTTTGACATGGTCTCCTTCAAGTAACAGTTCAGAGGAGGAAGGAAAAAATTACAAAAAGCTCTGGTTTATAGAAAACCTGAGTGGGACTATCTAGGAGGTCAGATTTAAAAAAAAAAACAAAAAAACAACGAACCAAAAAACAGCAGGCTATTTCATAATAGAAATATGAAACACAGCTCTACTAAGAGGTCTGCTCATCAGTCAGGACATTTAAAGGGATAGGGCTTCTTTTTTCCTTCTTTTCTTACAATAGTGTAAATCAGGACTTCTGTAACACCTTTTTGGAGTTACAGTGAGATAGATCTACACTGAGTATGTTAACTTATGCCCAAAATTATTACTATTTATGTAGTAAAGGAATAAAAAGTGCTCCTTGTGAAAGTAAATGAATTTTTTTAAGAGATATAGTTATATATTTAAAATTATGGCAACCAAGTACCATGAATACTATTAATATTTTAGAGAGAATTGAAGACACTTAACAAGCAAACATACAAGTTTTCTAAATGGAAAGGCAAGGGCTTTTCATTTTGTTATATAATTATTACTCCAATTTAATGAATGAAATATTACTTGAACTAGAAGAATTTTTATAGAAAGTTTGTTACAATAAATTTGAATTAACCCAGATTTGGCAGAATGGCTTCATCATCACATTCCCAGCAGAAGTACTGAGTAAAATTCTGCTCTGACTGTTCAACACAATGAAAATCTAGTAAAGAAATACTAGTTTCTAGCTTTTCTTCATGCTAGCAGTATTCTTAGAAATCTGTAATTAAATTTTCCATTTAACAACATTGTTTTTATATGCAGCATTTTCTTAAATAGGAAAAATGAACCATGGAATAGAGTATTTTTCTTTTTTTTAATTTAGATTATACATTAAATTTAGGATAAAAGAGATAGATAAAACTGTGTAAGACACACCTAGAGCCATTATGCCTGAGGATAGATTGCCAAGGGGGTTCTTAATAAATGTACTTTGTGATCTTCATACTGGCTTTTAAGAGAGCTGCTTCAACGATCACCTCAATTCCATCTACAGAAATACTGCAGTGTAACTCTCTAACTAACTATATAAATGATTCAATGGGACAGCAGAACAAACAAAAGGAAAAGGGAAAGGAAGTCAGAATCTAGATCTCCAGTTCAAACCAAGTTCTGTGGGTAGTGTTTGAACTGCATAAACAAAGCAAATTTTTTATGAAATTAGTAAATGGTCACAGACAAGTGTTTACAAAATATGTTTCTGCATTTACAATTGTACTTAGCACCTGCTGGCAGCCTTCAGAGAACAGCAGCCAGGAACCTACCTAATGCTTATAGACTCTATATCAAATGACCCAGTTCAAAAAGCTGGATTATGGGATCAGTGCAAGAGTACATTGTTGATCAAGAAAGGTCAATTGTCTTGTCTGTTTTTCGAAAAAGGTTTGCATACCTGTTTAGTGGAAAAAAAAATGTTTCAAGCATTTTGCTCATCAAGTCAGTCACTATGGTATTTGATAAGTGTATTTGGTGTGCTGGACAATTAATGCAGTCAGTGAGTAATTGTATTCATGAAAAGAATAATAATCTTTGCCTAAATGTGGAAAACAAAAACCAAAAACTATTCTTTCAAGTTATTTGACTGAGCATTTGTCATCAGTTTTGGAGACTGTCCCAAATATACTGTACTCTGAAATTTGTCAGACCATGTAATTCTGGTACCTAACTATACAACTTTTAAACTTATATGGTGGACAGAATTTTACTGTGAATTAGGTGCTTAGAAGCATTCTTATTTTTTATCTCAGACCTCTGCTTTTCTTATTAATATTTGCATAAATATTTGCATGTGAGCTGTTGTTCCAGGTCTGGGCCATTCAGTACAACAGTACAGAGATGGACTTCAGCAACCATAGACCCCAAATCCCACTCTGCTGCAACATAGGACAGTAAACAAAGCTTACATAATACATATCCCAAGCAATGCAATCATTGCAAAAAAAAATATTGACAGCTGAGACATCTGCAGCAGAAAGATGGTCCTTCAGCCCAAAACCATCTGGTGTACCTCAGCGAGTATGATCTTTTCAGGAAGACTCTTCACCCTCAAACCTGAAGTGATGCAGTTAACAGAAAGTGAACCACAGCCACTCCTAAAGTAATCTGACCAAGTCTCACGATGTGAACTCTCTTAGTTCCCATCTGGTGGTGAGAAGAAGAGATTCTTTAAACAATCCATTGCAAAATTAGCATTGTAAAAAAACCTGTGGTATTGACCTCTGCTAAATGCAAAATACAGTAATCAATATGGTGAGATAGGTTTGTGTTTCATTTTGATGTAAAATTTTTCTACCTGGAAATTTTTTCCCTGCTCAAATCACCAGGCTTGAAGGTTCAACAAGAAAGCAGACTGAAGTTTTGTCCCTCCCAAAAGAGCATTGTACCCTCAAAGCTTTGCTACAAAATAATTACCTCAACAAATATTCAGTGACACATGCCAAATCTAATGCCTTCAATGAGTTACAACTCTACAAAACAACTGGGCCTTTGTGAAAGGTTCTGTTAATGCAAAAGAAGATAGTGCTTGAATGTCATTCTTTAACATGCTATACTGTTTTATCTATGACAATCCACAATAAAAAGAGAAACCAGGAAAAAGTAGTAGCAAAGGCTACATTAGCCTCTACATCAACTTATTAGAGTCTGAGAAGTCATTCAGGAGGTGCAGCTTTCACAGTGGCTTGAAAATAGCCATCCCTGAAAATATGCTCAAAGCTTAGTCATTTAAAAGCATAATATATGCATTTTAATCTCTGCTTCTTTTTAAATTGTAATTTATGCTTTTGCAAAAACAATGTCATCCTGAGGTGGATGACTTAAACCTTACAGTCTGTTTCCATGAACCAGTGAAGAGCAAGGGATTTCTGCAGTCTAGTCACACACATAGACTCCAAAGTTGGAAGCAGAATCACATCTTACTGTGCTAGCTACTTACTGTACAGTGAGATACAGCCCCTGACACAATGATTGTACAATCAAAAATAATTAAAAACTAAAGAAAAATGGGATTAAGAGATGGTAGCATTGTTGGAGCACACATGTCCCATTCTTGTGAGCACTGGGTTGTCTTCAGTGGGGTTTTTGTTTCAATTAAAAATGAAAAATTTACACAAATGGGCCAAGTGTGAAAAGTGATGTCCCTGCAGCATCAAAGGAAGGAAGAGAATCATGGCAGGTGAAGAAAAGGAAAGAATGAAGGAATGCTAAGGGGAAAAGAATGAAAATAAACATATATCATTAGGAAGAAATTTAGACTATATAAAGAGGAAAGTGCTACCTCGAGGTGCAAGAATAAGTGTCCAGGAAATAGATTATGAAAACAACAAATGACAGAGAGATAACAAGAGTCTGGTGGGACACAATGGTCTTGCTAGGCAAGTTGATGTTAGTTCCCTAACCCATGTTAATAACACGGGGTTAAAAAGCCTCCTTTTCAGGTAAAGCAATTTCCCCATGTATCTTCAAGAAGGGAACCTGTGCAAACTCATTAACCCCTGAAGCTTGTTCTATCTCACTGTCACCCCTTACTCTTGAAATATGTATCATTTAATATAATATATTTCTTTCTTTTACATTATCCAGGTTATGAACTACAGTTATTAACAGTTGTTTCCTCTTTCACATGTCACTATTCCTGTTTCAGTGGGACTGTTCCTCACTGGTCTATGGTTGGTTTCATGTCAGTTTTCATACAGTTCCCTTTCCTTTACCCATTTCCAAACTTCATTTTAATGAATCTCCCTAAAAAGCTGGTAAAACATTAAAACATTAGTATCAAACACTATTTTTCAATGGAGTTGGGCCAGATAGTAATCGTACTCTGCTGTCAGTAATAAGGAGACATAGCTTGAGGCAAAAAAAATTAACACCGACCTCATTCAAAGAACTTGAAATGTCTGAAATAAAGTTGAACTCTGCATATAGCTATATATTTAATACTATTTGATACAGCCTTAAAGTAAAAAAACCCAACTAATTTCAAGAAAGGGAACTAGGCTATACTGCCTTCCTGTGTAATCTGTCTGCCTGTTTAAGAAGTCTGAAAAGCTTCAGTAAGTCAGATGCCTCAATTTATTTGTTTAATGAGAGGAATGTTATTTCCCATATTGCTGAGGTCACTTGTAGGATCATAACTATGTATGAAGAGGCTTGCAACCCACCAATGGAAAAAATCAGGAAATAATTATAGAATTATTGTCTGTTTTTATCAAAACATGAAAAAGCAAGCATTTCCCTGTGTTTGGTAAGCTGTCATGTCATAAAACCTCTGAGGCTGGCACACTGGAAAGTAAATGCTTTTTACTTACAAGCAGACAGAACATGTGATCTTGTAAAATAATAATAGAGATGTATTTGTAAGACTTGTTCAGAAGTGCACAGACACATTGCTGTGAAAGTGTGATTTATTTATTTTTTACTTGCAACAACAGCTTTGTGAAACAAAAGGAGAACAAAACCATCACGTCAAACAATGTTTGTAGTCAGACTTTGTGAAAGACTGAAACAGAACTTCCTGCTATTTGTATGTAACCAGGATGTCTCCAACTGCAACTGTTTTAGGCTTGATTTTTTTCTTTGAAGTGCATTAAGTTATTGTATTTTGATTTTTTAATAATTAATACTCTGATGTATTTGAATGAATACGATACTGAAAAAAACATTGATTAGTTGCAAAAGAAACAAAAGGAAGGACAGATTTAATGTGTTTTTATATGTGCATTGAAATACTTCTACCTTGGTCAAGACTTGCATCTCTGGGTGGAAGAAGCACCCAGGCATTTAGTAAATGTCATGTAAATATAACATGAAAAATGAAGCGAGCCATATGCTACACCAAAATGAGGATCAGTGCATGTAACTACTTCCAAAACCAGCTTCCTTTACTAGAAAACAGTGGACATATTGAGTCAACATTATAAAAAATATTACTTTCCAAAACAATTTTCAAGAAGGAGAATATATAGACAGTTAATACTGTCAGTATTCTTCAAACATCCCCCCAAAACCGCAGGTCATTTCCCTGCAGGTCATTTTACTAAGGTTTTTGCAAGAAATATAACTTGGTATTTTTCACTGAAAAGGCTAATGCAGTAAATAACCTGCAGGTAACCAACATTTGCCTGAATTGTTCCTTTTCTTTTTCTTTTCTTTTGGGCGCAAGGGGGGGCAGGTGATGAGATGGTGGAGAGGAGGAGTGGAGCAGGGCAGAGGCTTGAGAGGTAAATGTCCATATTGATTAGCTAAGTTTTTAATGCAGGATATAGTGCTATGAATTGTATCTCCAACAATAAATGATAATAAACAATAAAGATATTTAACGACAATAAACAGCATTGGCTGAAAACAGGCAGTGCAATTAATTCACACTTTTGTAAACTGCCTACAAGTTATACATATGTCAAAGCTATGAAGATTTGAAATCACTTAACTTTCCATTAATATTTTCTTTCTATTATGACAGAGTTTTAAACAAAATGTGTTAACTTTTAAGGGCAACAGAGAGAACTGACATTTTCAATACAACACATCTTAATTTCATCCATTACAGTATTAAAAAGTTTGGCCTCTTTACAAGCTCCTTAATTACATCCCCTGATAGCACAGCTATCAAGCATGGACATGACTGAGGCTATCCAAGTCAGTTCACTTTAGACATTTCAGGGTGGATAGACCACAAGGCTAGCTAACTCCTGGCTGTGTAAAAATCTCTGACATTTTCCTATTACTCATTTAATCTTTCAAGACAGCCTCCCTCATCTACTGTCTTTTTTCCTTACAGATAAAGATCTTCAAGCATCAGTCTATTTCTTTTGATATGTCTCACTTTCTATCAGCCCATGAAAAAATGCATCCTCTCTCTCTTCAGTCAAACACTACTCTCACCCCACAGCAATCAATTTAATTTTCTGGTCCCTTGTATTGAAACAGCACCCCTACTCACCCTTTCCCACACACACAAACACACACACAAACATGAGAAATGCTGATCCTACAAAAACAACTATTCAAATCCTACCAGCCTCCAAGTATAACATTCCTTCCACATGCCAGTCACAGTCTTCAGTCTGAGGGTAGCCTGGAAATCTGCATGCATATTCTTGACTCACATTTCAAGAATCCCCTTACTGTCTCATTTAAATGCCAAGGGACTTTGAAGTCCTGCATGTACGAGTTCCTATGGGTGAAGGTATGATGCTCCTAATTCAGGATTATGTTTTACCATAATGTACTTTTGCTTTCCAGCTGCTGTGCTTCCCCAGATACATACACAAGGGGGAAAAGTGCACTTGCCTTTCCTCCTCCTCCTCCTCCTCCCTCTCACATTCCTGCATGCTTCTAATGATTTTTTTTTTCCTTCTTTGTTTGTTGGTTTGGTTGGGTTTTTTGTTTGTTTGTTTTTCGGTTTGTTTTTTTGTCTTTTTTTGGTTTTGTTTTTGTTTTTGTTTTTTTTTCTGCAAGCTTCAGAGAATCACAGGATCAGAGAAAGCTGCAGTCATTCATAAGATGCTGCTTAAAACTCGAATCCCTCCCGAGAGGTGTTCCGGGCTGGGACGCTCGGTCCTGCCCCCAGCCCGCTCCCGCCGCGCGGCGCGGGCTCCCTTGCTGCAGTGCAGGCTGGCGCTTCACTCTGCTCCAACTTTCCATGCAGAAATTCGGCACGATGCAGGCAGCCAGATAAAGCAGCACTTACCTTAATTGAAATCTTTTCTCTGGTAATGCTGGAGCATCAGTCCAATCAACAGCGATCGGGGAGAATCTAAGTTTCAATCAACACCCTCCGGGTAGCCGCATGCTGCTCTGCCTTTTTTTCAGTGAACTCCTCACTGTCTAGAGGAGAGAGAGAGAGAGATCAGCTGAAATCCTCAGAGGCTCGTAGGGAGTGAGAGAAGAGGCACCAAAGCAATGTTTCTTAACACGAGCTTCTCAGCGAGCGTGCTCAGGTCTGGAAGATCCTGTAAGTGCTGTGATAGGCTCCTGTCATGTCCCCTGAGCCGAGAGATGATCATTGACCTGATTAGCTCTGAACACTCCCTACATGCAGAGAAAGCGCTCAGAGGATTGGTGGGTCGCAAGGGAATTGGGAAAGGCACCAGGGCCGCTTGGGAATCTTCATTCTTCCAGACTAATGGATGTGCTGCAGCTGAGGCTGTAATTTGTGAGGAGGTTATGCACAATGTTAACCATCTGAGGACTTAAACAAATGTGCTTTTGCATGCTGTTTCTCAAGGTACACCAGCATTCAAGGCAGGGTAGAGCTGAGTAATTAGAAGCTGATGTAGCCATTTCGTAATACAAGGCTCACTGTATGAGATGTTCTGTAAACTGAGAGATAAAGTGGATCCATGCATTTGTCTCTGACCCTGGAGACAATAGCAGTTAATGGGTAGAATAAGTGAAATTAGTATTGTGGGTTCATGTTAGCCCCCAGATGGCAATCAGTCACCATGGAAAGAAAAAGAAAAGAACAACAAACCCCAAACAGACTAGAATTATTTAACACGTGTATGTGGCAATTTAAATAAAATATGGAGAAAGAATTTCAAATTAGTACAGAAAGGAGTTTTCAACATGGAGATAAATCAGTAGAAAAGCACAACAATACAACAATGAAAGTTCTTCTCTCTCTTACAGCAGAGGGGAAAAACCAAGGAATGCATTTAAAGGATCTAATTTGCCTTTCACTTACACTGATACAAATAAATCTATTAAAGATGACACTTTAAATTTAGATCAGGATAAAAAAAAAAGCAGAGTGAAAGGAGAATGAGGTGTAGTCATTACTTTTTTTTGGTTCAAGGGTATTATGGAAACTAGACTTCAGTGTACCAAATATTCAGGCTTGCATGGTCAAATGAGTCAAACCAAAGTGTGTCAACTTTTATGACTGTTCTCGTCTGCTGTTTTCCTGTTCCTGGATGATAATTATGGCAATAGGCAGTTGATTCCATTTTCCATTCAGATTTATCTATGAAAATACCAGCTTATGACTAAGAATAATTTTGTTCACAGAATTATATATTTAGTAGTGGTGATATGAAAACCCAATGTAAAATGGAAAATGGATATTTTGATAGCAACTAATGAAGAAGATTTGGAACCTATAGTAGCAATGCTAGTTTATACATAATTACCTTAAGATACTCTATGAGTGCTGAAACAAAGTTTATAAACACATACTGAAATTCTTAATCAAATTTATTTACTTACGGTCTATACATACATTTTTCAGGTAAATTTGTGCAATTGTGTTTTATTAGAAAAAACAGTAAAGAAAGCAATTTTTAAGTTGTTAAGTGGCAGAGAAAATGGATTATATGTTTACTTTCTGAAGACATTCACATCAGAAAGCTCATTATAGAGAAAAGAATATAATCTGATTTAGATCACTCAGAAGTAGCCACAAAAGTTTGAATCTCAAATTCATTTAGCAAGATGGAAAACAATGATTCTTCACCCCGGCTTTAACATCTGAGAAACAGGAAATAAATGTAAGTGCCCCATATTTCCACTAGAAAATCAGTAGGAACACATCAACTTTTCTACCCTAGCAGTGTAAGCCATATAATTTTCATGTTTCTCCTCTGGAACTGCCACTCTCTTTCCACTGAAAAGTGCCTCAATGTGCAAAATCTAGATAATAAGATTGGCAATATTTTATATTCAGACAGCAAAGTTTTTAGAATGTAGGTTACTTTTTTTTTGCAATTTATTGAATGTCTATCACCCAGGGATTCATGATTGCTCTGGGACTAATGGTAACAAAGTTATAATTAATCTACTAATTAATCAAACAAGAAGGCTTTTACACACATTAATATGAAACATAAACACGTTTTTGAGTAAAGGGTTTTATGTGCCAAGGCTAAGGTGATTTCCTGTTTCAACCCCCACTGAAAAAGAGGTTGTTCTCTTTACCTATATATTTGTACCAGTAGAAGGGTGGAAGTCATCCCAATGCTTACAATCTTATCTGTTCTGACATGGCATCCTTCATGAAACATGTAATCCACAGACATACGTTGTCTTAATTATGATTTCAAAAACAATTAATTAAATATTAAATAGACCTTATTAAGATAAATTATTTGCCACTCTTGTAAGCTTCCAATTTCAAGTTTCATGCTGCTTTGTTTAGTTGAATCTTAGCTTTCATCAGCCCTAGAAATTTCAACACTTCCCTTAAACTGCTGTTTAAACCTATGAGATCTCCATAAGAAGAATTTTTTTCCATTTATTGCCCTCTTTTCAAATATCTCTCCCTAGTTTTATACTAAAAACTTATGCTCTAATAATTTAAATGGTAATCTTTCACACTCAATTTTCTGATTTTCTTTTTAAGGTTTAAAGGTCAACATTCATCAGAAGTTCATTGTACAAAACTGAATCATTTTAATTGTTTCTCACCACAAGTAAAGGTCTGGGGAAAAAAATAACAGCAGATCCACAAAAGGGACTGAAGCATGAAGTAAAAAAAGCTGAAGTGACAACATGATTTCAGTTTGTGCAGAAAAAACTAGGACTTACTGTAGTCTTGGACTATTAGGTAAGACAATGGCATTTTCAATTCAGTGTTAACAAAAGAAAACAGTAATTTGACTCACTCATGAATCTTGCTACACTCTAAATAACAGAAGCAAAGTCTGGTGCCTTGGGTCCTATTCCCAATCCTAAATATAACTTAAAATTTTGAATTCAGTTCCTATGAGTCATCTCAATAAAGGGACAGAGGTTTTTCTGAACAATGAGATCAGAAAAGTAATATATTTTCAATAGGAAAGTATATAGTTACTTACACAGATAAAAAAAAATAGGCACCCTTCTCAACACCTCATTCTTATACAAAGGGGGCAGTATATTAAAGCAGTAAAAGAAAAAAAAAAAACAAAATTCTATGCAATCTCTAACTAACCTTTTGAATTCACTGCCCCAAGCTGTGATTATAGGAAAGAATTAATATGTACACATGAGAGAATTTTAAAATCATAACAGAATAAAAAATAGTTACACAATGAAAATTTCTTTGTTCAGTATTGTTCTGACTTGTGAAGCAAAATCATTTTCTCATGAGCAAGACAAGATTACTAATCATGGGGAAAAAATTCCCTGACCAACTAATGATTTAGCAGCAAAATTTAGAAGACCTTTACAGTATCCTTTAATAATCCATGGTATTTTTACTGTCAAAGGCCATCAGATGTTTGTGTTTCATTAAGAGATATTTTTTTTTAAGTTGAATAGCATATTTTAAAAAGCTGTATTTCCAAACTTGATCATTTGAATAGACTGAATGCCAAAATAAATACAGAAAGCTGTACTAGTGTAAGTTTCTTAATATTCTTATAAAGACCTTTGGGTCACGAACGCAAAATACTTCAGCTCAAAACCTTAACAATGTAAATTCAATACAAAATAAAAGGCCATAGAGGAGCAGTAAGAAAAGTGCCAATACAGTCACAATGCTCCTGCTGGCCCAAATCACACATAGAGTCAGTTGTGTCAGCTCTGTTGACTCGCAGGAACAGAAAGGACTGGGAGCAAATTGTTTCCATATCCATAGCTTCTACACATAGAATTATTCTTCTCCTGCACTTGAAAAGATCCTTCGGTATGAAAAAAGAGAAATGCTATTTAATATGTACTAAGAGTGTCAATTTTCTGGGTAATTTCTTCTTTTCTAATAAGTAAATAACAAAAAAGAGAGATTGTCTGCTTCATTTTGCCTGAAAACACAGAAACTAGAAATACGTTGTGAGCGTGTTTTAAGCAGTAAACCCAGCAGAATATGTAGAATAGATTAGGGAAAACTATATTTATCCTTCATCTCTTCAGAGAAAAACATAAATAATAAAGCACTTTAAGTCATTAAAAATGCTCTACAGAAAAGCATTTGAGCCATTCAAACTTTCACAACCATCATATTTTCCATATTTTGGCAACCAGTTTTTCCCCATGGCCTCCATAGAAAACAAGACACTTAGTAATACTTAACTTCCATCCAAGGCAGCTCTGAAATATTACTCTCATCTTCATCAATTTCAAAAGTATCAGCTGAGCAAAGGCACCTTTAAACTCTCATCTGGCCCCTATCAGCATAGCTGCATTGATTTAAGTAGAATTGTACAGCAAATTTATAAATTAGTGAGATCCCATGTAAAAGCAATACCATTGGTCATCAATGAACACTCTACAGCAGGTTTCAAAGATCAATCTCCCTGCAGCATCATCCAACATTTTTTTTTAATATGGATCATTTCTTTCCAAATTTTTTGGCTACAGTGAATACAGACAACACGAGAAATGTCTTTGCAACAAACAGTTTAACCTTAAGCGTTCGAAGTACGTGAGTTCAGTATCTTATTCAACAGGTTCTTGATGTTAAGGTAAAGATATGATCTGGATGGAAGGAGACAGCTGAATTCTTGTCATACTCAGTGGAAAACTGCTGACTTCATCAGGCTTTCTCTTGTGGTACCTCAAGGGGCTCAGACAAATCCAAACTGCTTTATGTCATCTGATCACTGTTCTCAGCCCAGTTTAGCAATAATAATCATTCTTTTTAACTTAGGCCAGACTTCCAAATATAAGGAAAGTAGCACCGTATATTGCTTTAAGACACTTCTGATAATGTTATGTAAACTGCAGTTTGAATTTCGTTGTATGCTTTTATTGAGCCAGCCTTGTAGGCTGAGACTTTTCAGTGTTTCCTTGGAGGCATTCTTACAATGTTGGAGACATTTAGGAGACACAGGTAACCCTAGATTTAAATAAAGGCCCACTAAACGCAAAAAAAATGAAAGTTTAGGAGAATCCTAATTCCACAGTGGCATAGTCCCAAAATCATAATGATGGGAGAAAGGCAGGTGATGATTAAATACTCTGCAATTCAATTCTGGAAAGAATTTATGAACACTCTGCTTTGTAAGAGTAGGGAACTTATGAGTAGAGAGGGTACATAGCCCTGTGAGTGAAAGGAAGAATAGAGGGATGATATTTGTAAGGATATATTCAGTTATAGTAAAGAGAAAATAAAGGTAGAAAGAAGGTGTAAAATGGGAACTGGCCACCACTCTTTTGGACTTTAACTACCATCTGAGAGAAATAAACTTTGTTTCACAGAGGAACACCATTCATGTTCAAGGACCAAGTAAATTTTTGTTGTTCATAATTATAAAGAAGTAAATAGAATGAACCATTATTCAAACGTGATATGTGCTTGCAACACAATTTTATTTACAGATGCATACTATAAAGGCACTTTTGTGAAATAATGGAATCAAAATTCCAATGAATAGAAACAAAATTCAGTCTGTTTGGTGTGTCTTTGTGTATGAATTGAGAACCTTGGGACTACTAGAATGTACTCTACAGGACCAAGGAAACTGTATATTTGAAGTTAGTTAATCTCTGCTGAAAATTTCTGTCAGCAATACACATATACAGCTCAGCTGGAAAAGAAATTAAACAGCTGTAACCAAGAGCATGGTTTTGTTGCAAAGTTTGCAGTTTCTGGTCTGGGTCTTAGTTTTGCTGGAGGCTGTAAACCTCCTTTAGACATAACAGCAAGAATAGGACCACCCTGTAATTTGCACCACAGGAGCAGTGTGGGAAACAGAATGACTCAGGGACATCCTTTCTAAAGTAAGATTCCTCCCTCACATCCTTCTTGTTCAGGTGAAGGGAACAGTGGTGATTTGTGGTAAGATCTGTCTCAGCAGCAATTTACAACTTCCCAGTAAAATCTCTCTGCTCACTCCCTTTTGCCATCAACTTGCTTTAGCATGCAGGGACAGGAGGAGAGGATAGTGCAGAAAGTCATGTGCAGGGATGCAATGTACTGCTTGTAACCACATAAATATCTTACACTCATCCATTAGCCTCCCTGTTCCTGTCTCTCTGAATAAGGAGGGCTTGCTTGTCCCCTTGAAGGGTACAAAACTGAACTGCAATTTAGTCTTGGGATTCTCCCTGGCATTTTTATAGCTGAAGCCTGTCTGCTACTTACTCAGACTAATACTATAAATCTAACACACTTTAAGGGCCACATTTCCAGTGTCATAAAGCATCATATCTGTCCATTTTTCAGGGTAACCACAGGGCTTTTATAATAATAGAGAAAATCAGATCTTAGGATATGACAACATCTCTGCTTGAGATTTTTCAGATGCTACTGGTTCCTGGAAAAGCTCAGAAAAATACAGTAACAAGTATAAACCTTGATTAAAATTAACTTTCCAGCAATCCTAACTTGCATCTGTCTGACTAGATTTTAGTCTTCTAACTATGGGGAACTTGTATTTTTTTCTTTTTTTTATGGGTTGTTCTGGTTTGTTTTTATTTTTATTTCACCCTTCACTGTTTTCTTATATGATATTCCTCTTCTCTTTTTCAGTTTTTCCATTCCAGAGTCTTCTTTAGTCTGTTTTAAATTTCCAATCTCTTTTAATATTCCTCCTTCCTTGTTTGCTTGTTCTCTATTTTGCCAGTCTTATAAGAAGTATACTGCCTTTTCTTGGCAGTGTTAGAACGGATAAGTATAGAGGGAAAACTCCAGGGAGAATAATAGCTGCATTTTTCCATATACACATGAAAAAAAATTATGTAGGCAAAGGAATCAAATGCTAAATAAATTGTTTTTATTCCTCATTCCCTCAACTACTATTCAGGAGGTGCTGGAAATGTTGTAAAGGAGCATGACTGGAAACATTTTAATTCCTCATACAGTCTCATTCTTCATAGTCTGAAGGAAGTTTTCCCTCAGACAACAGACACCAACCCATTGACTATGAAGGACAACTTCCTTGTAACAGGGAAGAAGGCTGGACTATAAAATAAAGAGAACCACTAAACGCATTGTGCCAAGCCCTGAAAGGGTATGCTGATGGGAATAGCAGCCAGTAAGACAAGCTCAAGGGGTCAGCACTTTCCCTCTATGTGGGACCCTGCTGGTTAGCCCTTGGTTAGATTTGCTGTGGGAATACTCAAGCTACACCACATCAAGGTGACAGTAAACAGAAGGGTAAGGCAGTCCCTCATGGCAGCTTCTTCAGAGGTTATCAGGGATAGAAGTTATTTAGTGCCTTCCATGTGCCTAATGGCAAGATTATTACTCCCAACAGCATTGCACTGCATCCAATTGTGTAATAAGTTAAGTGGCTTCCATGACATAAAGAAGCTAAAGCATATACTGCATATAAATCTCATTTTTAGATACCAAGGAACGTGAAGATTTCAATCTAGTACAAAGACACTGACACTGATTAGCAGGGCCCAACCCTGTTGAGTTTCCTTCTTGTTTTTACCACTCATATCATTACCTCCTCTAACACCCTCCTATTACAGATGTATGATACATATTATATGCTACATATTACTCCCCCATGAGTTTACTTACCTATAGTAAAAAGTTGTGAAAAAAAATATTGCTTCCTTTTGCAGAACTGCACGTTATTTCTCATTTGCCCATTTTTGACTATATTCTGCACTTCAAAAGTCTCATAAGCCTTTGTGATTATCAGATTTCCTAAGGTTTACCTTAAGTGATCAGCTGAAAAGAGAATGAAGAAGCAATAATATACAAAGATGTCTTCTTAATTTTTCCTTCCGGTAGTTGTCATTTCCAGCTGGATCTATTAATGCCCTCATTTTAAAAGCTCAGAAGGCAGAGAATCAGATCACAATATGAAATGTGACACTTCTAGCCAGCAGGAAACTGAAGGTGGCAGGAGGAGATCGGTGCAAAAAGCCCAGCCTCCTTAGCTCAGGCAGCCCAAGTGAAAGCCATGTCTCTGCTGCTGCTTCTTCACTCAGGGAAGCAGAGTCTGTCATAAATTTAGGCATTGTAACCTGCAGAGGAAATTAAGCAATGGCATCCTAAACTCTACGATGCTGCAGTTTGCTGCCAAAAACCAGCACAGAGCATGCCAGAACAGTTTCTTTAACACAATCTTGCTCTGGAAATGTTAGAAGAGAACACACTTCCACAAAGCACAGACACCTGTTACCTCTTTTGAAGGTGGCATGGTTTGAGACAGTGGCTAAATAATAAAATTTGGCTTCCACTGATTAAACAGAACAGAATTCTCTAGCCATACATGACAGATTAATCATATGATACATTTGGAAAAAAAAAAAAAAGTTCAGGTTAATAACTATATCTTTTTTGGACAGGAAGTATCATTATGTGATCATACTCATTTTAGGCCATTAGCCTCTCTTTTCCCTTTTTATGAACATGGAGGAATGAAATATGGCTTAATTATAACACTAGGAAATTACTTGCCTTTTGGTGGGGGGTAGAGAAGATGGTCTCATAATCCCAATACAAAGTTGAGACTGTACAATATTACCTTAAAATATTTATTCTTGGTTACTCTCTCAGTTCCATTTGCATCTATAGTAAGTAGCATGTTTAAAAGACACTAGCATATATGGAATGAGAGTAGAAGAATGTGGAAGTTGGAAGATGCAGAACCTTACTTCCTAAACACACAGTCACATTTTCTCTCATGCTTTCAAGCTGTAATTTGTGATTGATGTGAAAATGTGTAATAATAATACTGTCTGCTAAAAACAATGGGTAAAAAGCACAAACACTACATATTAATTAGTGTTATTTTGTGTCTTTACTAGCAAAGCCAACTAGCTTGTGTTCATCTGTCTCCAGAACCACCTATACTGATATTAATCAGTTTGCTGAAATCCTGCTTTTTTTTTCCCCCCTATTCATGAAGGCACTTCTGAGAATAATAATTACACTACTTAGCCTTTATCTAGTGCTTCTCATCTTTCAAGTGCTTTACAAATATTAATTCACTAATTAATCTTTCCAACAACTCACATTACTCCCATTTTACAGATGGAGAAGCATTAGCAGAGAGGGTGAGTGACCTGCCTGAGGCCATGGAGAGCAGAAAAAAGGGGAGACGACTGAGGGAAAAGATGCTTATAACTAGAATGAAATGGAGGCAGATGGGACAATTATGGTGATTGTTCAGCAAATAATAATGAGATTCCAGTGAAGAAATCAACATACCACTGGAGGGCAGGCAGGGCTGGTCCTACTGGGTATTGTACAGCCACTCAGTTCACTAAGAATCCACAAAAAAACCTCCAAAACAAACCAACAAACAAAAACACCAAAAAAAACCCCCATATTGCACTTTTAAAAACCAGAACAGTTTATTCTTAGATACTGGAAAAAATCTTAAAAGTAACCATGAGCACAAAACTAGGGTCAAGAACCTAGAAAATTCTAATTTACTTGGTATCTAATTTGATGTGGGGCTATTTGTACTCAAAATTGGATCAATGCTGCCCAATGCATTAGGATTGCTATGCCAGGTTCATTTTGCATCTAGGGAGTCTAATAGAAAGCATGCTCTCTATAAGACTAGATTCTAATTCACGTAGTTCCAACTGTAAGTAAAAAAACTAGACAAAGAAACCTCTCTCTTGAACCTTAGCTTTCCACTTCCCAAATAACCTATGTTTAATGATGTTTTTTTGCACTTTGTTTTAGTTGGATTTTGCTTTTTTTACAATCCCAGATGATTCCAGGAAAACAGATATTTCTACATTAGAACTACAGGAGAACATGGGATAATACTATTGTATGATACTGCTGTCAGGGAGACTTTTTCCTTAAGGCTGTAAGAGATACATCATTGTCTGGAATTTAGGACAGTGACTGGGGATGCGACGCATCCAAGCTAAATCCAGGAAGTGAATTATCTAAGAGCAAAAACTAGTCTCTGTGTCACAGCTGATACAAACCTAAGATTTTGAATGTGTTAGAATCTAGCAAGAACAGTACACACACCTATCCAAATTAAAAACTCCGAATGATTGCACAAATATTAAACGTACCCTATGCTCCATGCAGACTGGGAACAAAGTAAAAATAAAACCACTAAAAGCTGTACAAAATCTAGAAGATATGCAATCAGGTCAAATTGAGATCACTTTTGCTGAGAAGATTTGCTTTCTGCTCCATTGATATGTTAAATGTTTGTTTCAGTTGCACTTTATGTGGATATTGACATTTTGTACAATACTGTAGCTCACTGATGAGTGGATAAACAATCCAAGAGTACAGAAAGTCCCAATGAGAATGGAGAGGAGCGAGGGGAGGGATGTAAAAAGGCTCTTGACAATTTCAAACACTGCATATGTACTGTAATATTCAGCTCTAAGAAGGGAACTCTCACTCCTCAAACCTGTGCATTTCTCTCACTAGTTATCCCCCTGTCTAGAGATGACCTTAAAATCAAATTTAATTACCTACAGAATAGCTACACCTTTTCAGGTTCTTAGAGCTTGAGAAGCAGATAATTTTCCAAGATACAGAACAGATGCACCTATTCTGTGTCTTGGAAAATTATCTGCTTCCCAAGCTCTAAGAACTTAAGCCAAAACTGTTATTTCAAAAAAGAATGATAAAAAATATATTTTACTTCTGCAACAATTTGAAAGCAAAGTTAATTGCTTTCTCTCTCTCCAAGTTCTATATCCTCTTAAAATTAATTCTCCCTTTAAACTTTATTTAAGATGCATATTCAGGAAAACATTTCCTGGAGATGACAAGGTGGAAAAAAACCTTTATTGGCACTATTTTGACATTAATAACACAATTTTATGGTTTCATCATTTGCAAGCTTTGCAGACAATACACATGATTACCAATCCAATCACTGACAACAGCAAGCAACTTACTACTTGTGACCTCAAAATTCTGTAGCAGTAAGAAACAAATTGACTGGGAAGAGCTCTGACAGTATATTGTAATCAAGATGAAACTATTGAATTTGTGATTTCATCCAGTGATTAAATTTTTGGTTAGCTCCTGTGATAGAGTGAGGTTTATGTTATTACAAAAAAATAACAACCACAAAACTTTCATGACAGATCACATACATAGGTACAGGACTCTTGAGCAGGATGCCTAGTGATGACACGAGCACATCATGACAGAAACAAATGCTGCATTTTATCTGTGGGGTTTAGTTAGGTTTACTTTGTTTTGGTCAGCCTGTTGGAGTAAGGCCACAGGTCACTCTCACCAAAATTCAGAGTGCTATGCAGAAAGGACTTTTAGCAGATAGGAAAAGTAGCAAAGAAAACAAAGGGCCTGGCTCAGCTGCGATGTTACCCAACATATGGAAGACAAGTTTTGTTTATGCAATGGACATAAAAATGTTGAGGATTCAGACCAGAAGTCCTGAGTTTCTTCCCACATGCTTCTGGGTTACACAGAAGCTACTGCAGCTTCATTTTGTTTTCCCTTTCTTGAGTACATTTCAGCTCTAAAAGGAAGAGGTGGATTTTATTTACGTCTCCATTATTATATCTGGATGCTGTTGAGTAAGGATGGAGCTCGAAAGTGCTGTTGAAAGAAATCTAATTACTGTTTTGGGAACCAAGTTTTTTTTAACAATTATTTTAATTTATTTATTTAACCTAAATTTGTGTCAAACACTACGCAATGCTATGTGGTTCAATGCTGTTAGTTAAATGAGTGGTTATCAAGGTAAGGCAAATACTTATAAGGTTCTTAGATGTTGGGAATTACAAGTGGACTAGCTTTAAATATCAGCTCATCTTTAATTAAAATTTGTTAATACATTCTGAATGTTGCTGATTCTAATATTTTAAAGTACCTAAGGTTATTCTAGGCTAAGCAGGAAAGTGTTAGTTTTCTTTCTCTAGCACTCTTTTTGTTTGCATAGGCTTTAGTTTTACATTCTTCAAGCAGGAAACTGTATGCAATTATTTTGGATGTCTTCTTTTATTGCTTAATTAAAACTATAGAAAAATGGCATAAAATAAACTCTCTCTATCTCATTGACATTTGCACAGCAGCACATTTGCAATCAACCAAAAGCATATTTGTCCTATGTCATTAATGATAAAAAGGCACAAATTATTTATTTACAATGATATTAAGAATAAAATATTAATTTGCTGAATAAAACACTGTATTAATAATAAATAATCCTGATCTCCGTGAACATGATACCAGGATGAACATGCATTAATTTGGTTTAGAAAATAATTAAATACAGGCATACACTCATAGAAAAGAACTCTACTGTCTTGCAAACAGTGGTAAAATACATGTCTTGGAACAGCCTATA
Organism: Polioptila caerulea; assembly: GCA_013397295.1. NCBI lineage: Eukaryota > Metazoa > Chordata > Aves > Passeriformes > Certhiidae > Polioptila > Polioptila caerulea. The sequence goes on along the minus strand of VYXF01005967.1, from coordinate 360,434 downwards.
AGAAACAACTTGCACAGGGCTTGTTAAAATGATGGAGTAATTTACTGTACTGTGTCATTGACCATTAATTCTGAAAATGCTACTTTTTCAGAAAGAAAATTCTGCATAAATAAAAGACATGAAAAGTCTAGCATTCACAATCAACACCTGAAAATACAATAAAAGAAAGTGTCTGTACTTTGGATCATTTATTTTCTAATTCAGGAAAATATACATGTGAGATTAATGATAAATCCACTCATAACACTTGTTCAAAAGTCTGAATCATTTTTCCAAAGCATGGAACAAAAGAATAATGAAATAATGAGGAGGATGGGCCAGGAAAAAGTCCTGTGTATAACTCCAGATTTACCACAGCAGAAATTCATAGGCAGTGTTGACTGCAACTGAGAATTTCTAAAAGTAAGCTTACATTGTTATTCCAACTTTTTTCCAATGTTTCGATCACTCTCACAATAGTTAAAACATTAGTGGAAGTAGCCCAAGTAGCTTCCTGCTTTTCAAGTAAATGGGGCTTATGCTTTATTTATGTCTACCTTCACCTCAATTTTTTGTCCTTTACACTTGCTCACATAGAAAATCATCTTCCTTTTTGTATTTTTTTTCCAGACTATTTTTTGAAGCACCCAGGAAAGCTATGGCAACAGTGATGACGTCTGCACCCTTTAATTTGTAGCACAATGCTGTCTCTTTCTATGCCTCATTCTCAACACTAATAGGCATATTTCTAGTCACTTCACTTCCACTTGGAATTATATACATTAACAGTCTTTTCATGCAGGTCTCAAAGCGCAAAGCTCAGGAGTATCACATTTTGTAAAACATCAGACACAAATATTCATGTTCCAGAACTTATGAGTGATTTTATCCTCAATAGCAAGCAGACTGGGAATGTTGAAACTCACACAGACATATTTGAGTTAGTCCTAATTAGCTCAAATACCAGTAGCAGCATAGCAGGGCACAACGAATAACTGCAGGCAAGCTGCCCAAATATGTTCTTTACAATGTTATGCCCAGCAAACAGAAAGTTTGAGAAACCAAAAGAATAACAGAGGAAGTATCCTTCACATTTCATTAAAGAAATCTACCCCATGCTTCATTTTTTTCACAACATTTTCACAGAAAGTGGTTCAAGTGAAGCAAGTGAGATTATTTACATGAATTTTGTAACCCAAGTGATTGTGGGCATACATTTCAGCAAGAGACTGTTCTTACTTGTGTAAGCAAAAAAGGCATTGTTAATATATGCACACACCCACATCATTAATTTGAGAAACATCTTAATAATGCATTGATAAAGTATGTGATATACACATTGTTCTGATTTCAGCTGCAGTGGAGTTCATTTTCTTCAGCATGCCTGGTATGGGGCTGTGTTTTGGATTTGTGCTGAGAATGAGATGTTTTTGCTGTTGCTGAGTAGGGCTTACACAGAGCCAAGGCCTTTTCTGCTTTTCATAGTGCAACGCCGGTGAGGAAATTGGGTATGCATGGGAGGCTGGGAGGAGACACAAATTGACCAAAGGGATATTCCAGATCATATTAAATCATTCTCAGTGTGTAAAGTATGGGGAAGAAGGAGAAAGGGGTGGATATTTGTGGCAAAGTTATTAGCCTTTCCAAGTCACTGTTCTGCTTGATGAGGCCCTACTGTCCTGGAGATGGCTGAACATCTGCCTGCCCTTGGGAAGCAGTGAATTAATTCCATGTTTTGCTTTGCCTCTGTGCACAGTTTTTGCTTTCCCTATTAAACTGTCTTTATCTCAACCCATGAGTTCTCTGTCTTTTACCCTTCTGGTTTCCTCCCTAGTCTATGTGGTGGGGAAGCAAGCTGGCTGGAGTTAATCCGTGACACCCATGTACATCTTGATGGAATTATTCATAAGAAGAAAGGGTTTTATACAACATCCTAACTAAAACTAAAGTTCTCAGAATTTCAACATTTTCCCAATTAAAAGTCACATTTTTAAGAATACTGCAACATACCTGTATGCCTTGCAATATCCTTGCAACTCAAGGCTCTCCTGAGTAGTTTATTTAACTGAGTTTGCACTCTAATTTAGGCTACCTGGTAGCCCATTATTATAATAGAGTGTCAGTAAGTTTTCTTCTACCTGAACACAGATGTCTTTTTAAAAATGAGATTTATCATCTTGTTTGGCATTTAAGTCTTTCCCTGTCAATCATGAAAGCATCATAGGCAATTTGCAAAGATCAGATGGCAAAACTTTAGCCAATTAATATTAGCTGAGTAGAATCCCACCATTTCTTGCCACAGGCTTTCTTTAGTAGAGATAGACAGAGGAAAAAATACCCTTATTTTTTGAAAAGACATGTTTTCGTAAGTGCTTTGTCTTTCCCTGTCAAGCTTTTACAACTTGTCTTTGTTTTTTATCAAAGCAGTCTTATCCAGATGTTTATAATATTGTAAATATTATGTAAACATTTCTCATCTGTGATTCAGGCTGGGGGAAAGAGTAGAAGATGAGGAATAAAACTGCATAAATTTCCTCTCACTGAGACATGTTACCTTACTGTCGTGCTTTAGGAATTGTACTCTCTGTTTAGTGCTGCCCTCCCCCAAGACTCCACACACCACCTACTTGCTTCCCCTCTCTCCTCTTCCACCCCTGGGTGGCCGCATAGGAGAATTGCAGACCCAAAAGGGAAACATCACGGGCTGAGGTAAGAGCAAGTAAACACTGTAAACACCTTTTTCTCAACTCAGTACACAGTGTGACTTCTATAAATTATCATTTAATACATTTAACCTTTCGGCTGTCAGATAACTATTGAATATCAATCTAGATGAAAATTATATGTTTCACAGAGTTTATGATAGTCTACAAATTGAATTAAAACATAGAAGGGTAATTTGAACTGCAAACACTTTTAGGTATAGACTATGGACCTTAATTTCATATAGTTAGAAGAAAGAAATCTGGCCTATAATGTCATTATTTACTGTTGCCAATAGATGATATATAAATGGGGAAAGAAACGCCACAATTTGGATAGGTTTTTTCGGTTTTTATTTAAAGGCAAGAAAGTCCTCCTGAATATTTAAAGAAACAGCAAAGAAATAATGCCGAGCCTCTGTATGGAAAATCTGAGGAACATGGCATATTTCTTCATTATTCAAGAGTGAAGAAAGATGGACAAGGCCAGCTAGCAAAGACAGGGGTAGAGCTGTTTTAAAAATATCTTGTCAATATCTTATTTTCTGAGCAAATTATCCATGCCAGCTCTGTGAAAAATCAACCTCAGAAAATAAATGCCTGGTTTGCCATTATGTCAGCTGTTACCTTTTCTAAAACCAACATAATGTATTTTTTATGTTATCTTATGAAGTAAATGTTGTCATCCTAGAGATTTTAGTTTACAAATTAAAAGTGTAACTGAATCTTAAATAGTACCATATTAATATTATTTATTATTTATATATATTTGATGTTTTGCTCCTTACTGTATTTTCATTCTGATGATAAACAATTCAAGAAACTGAAATAAAAAATAAACTAAGTCTAGGGTTTGGTGTTCTTTTAGAGTTTATTTTAAAAATAATTCAAAGTTTGTCTGATTTATTAATTCCTAAGTAAGGATAAGGTAAAATCAAAATACCTTTTAATTTGATTTCATTCAGGATTTTTCCCTTCATATCAGCACTGCCCTGAAATAACACAAACAATTACAACTACAAAGACAACCATGGCTAAATTCCCTTTCACTTCAATGAGGTCAGACTTTCACCTTATACCTATGCTTTTTTATCTTTCTATGCCCTTCACTGTAAGCACGAGGCACTGGACAAATGAAGTCAGTGAAATTAAAGAGAGATGGAATCGGCATTAACATGGTTTGTTATTGTGCACCCCAACAATTCAGTATGCTTATGTGGAAATAAAAAGGCTATGATGAGAGCAGAGTATGGAACAACATGAATTCATTCTTACAACAGTGATGGTAATGTTAATGGCACATTGTGCTAACACAACCCACCCCAATTCAATTTAAGGAATTCAATCATATGTCCATTTCCAGTTGCAATTTACTTTTCTTCTTATTGTAATAAATAAATTAATTCACATGCTATGTGTAAATTAAAAATAAAGAAAACATCTCCCACTAAAAACTGCCTCTCATCTCCCCATCTGCCACTGTGCAATGTGTGAAGCAACAGACATGTAATATCACCTCTGTACTTAAACCCTTTAATACTGATAACTTGGTTTCCAATTCCCAGTGTTCCATTTCCAGGCACATGAAGGACAAGCAAGTCATCACGTACAGCCAGAAGGGATTTAAAAAGGGGAAATAATGCTTGATCAACTTGATAGACATCTGTGGTGAAATGACTGGCTTGACATATAGTGGGTATTGTCTGCCTTGACTTCAGTAAAGACCCCACAAGATCATCATAGAGAAGCTGTTGAACTGAGGGCTGGATAAGAAGATGGTGAGGAGGATCAGAAACTTGATGAATAGCCAGCCCAAAGGGTGGTGAACAGAGGGACAAAGCCCAGCTGGAGACCAGTAACTAGCAGTGTACTCAGGGATCAGTTTGTGCTCCAATCCTGACCGACATGATCAATCATATTCTGTACTGAGCTGTTACTGTCATCAAGTTTGCAGATGACACAAAATTGGAAGGAGTGGTTGATACACCAGAGGGTCATGCTGCCATCCAGAAGGATCAGGGCCAGCTGGTGAAATGGGCAGGCAGGAATGTTGCAAAGTTCAGTCAAGGGAAGTGCAAGTTTTGTGCCTGGGGAGGAACAAGCCCAGGTATGCTTGTAGCAACCAGCTTAGCCGAAAAGAACCTGGAGGTCCTGGGGTGGACACTAAAGGAAACGTGAACTGGCAGTATGCCCTTCACAGCCAGGATGAATAATAGGATACTGGGATGTTTTACACTACATATGGGTAGCAGGTCTTGATCCCTCCCCTTTACTTGGCACTGGTAAGACCACATTTATTGTCGATTTTGACGGAATGAATAATCTCAGGTTTTGTTTCCATAATGTCTGAGATTTGACAAAAGCATTTTATACCAATATGGTGAGTTACAACAATGGGATACAGCAATTACCAAAAATATTACTGCAAGGTCGATTTCAAAAAGGCATACAGAAAATCTACATTTAAAAATACTGCTATCCTTTATATTATATGAGCAAAGAGTTTGTCGTTTCTATATCCACAGAGCAGAGACATCTTAAAGCAGGCATTTGTTGCAGGGCTAACATACAGCAGGGTTAGAACACGAGGAGCTAGATGAAGAAGAGTAAATATGAAGATTGTCCCAGTTGTCACCCAGGGACAATACCTGAATTGCACCATTCAGGTATGTGATTTTCTGCAGCAGCAAGAGATGACAACATGACATTTTTTTAATAACACTGTGAAAGTGGCAAGCATAAAGCATTCAAACACAGGACTGGTTTAGGTCTTGAAGCAACAGCATAACTGAAAACAAGGACAAGATGCTTGAACACATATTCAGTTATTCAGCGTACTCCAAAAGCATTATTTCTTACAGAAAATAAGATGTCTGTGCCAAGTTTCTTGCAGTTTTACTGAGCTGTTTTGTTATTTAATATTTCAGAAAATTCTACAGAAATCAAAAGGCAAAATACGTGTGTATGTTACAAAGTCTATCCTCATATAATACAAAAATATTTGATTCTATAGAGTCTGTATTTACTGCAACACTCAATAATCTATCAAATAGCATCAAGGCTTTTTTTTTTTTTTTTTTTTTTTTTGACTTTCTTAAGAGAAAATCCCAGAGCAGTCAAATAGAGGAGCTGGCTAAACTGACCTCTGTAGTTCTGCAGTTACATCACTTATAGCATCTCACACCATGAGTTCAGAGCTAGTTTTCGTTCATTTGTCAAGAGATGCATTTGCATCTCTGAACTGGAAAAGTACTATGGCTTAGCTTTTCATATGAAGGCATGCATGATTTTCTATATCCCACCTAAGTGGCCTCAGGAGCAAGAATTAATTTTATTAGACATAGCTTTAATTGTCTTAGGCTTCATCTTTGGTGGAATCAACTGCCTTGATGCTACTCCTAGTATTAACATTGATCTCAGCTTCAATCTGGCATCTTTACTTCTAGTTGAGGAGACAGAGGAACATGTTATGCCTGTACCTGGAGTCTGCTGATTATCCAGACAGGGAAGTGCCCTGACCCTGTTTTCCAACCTATATGTTAAAAGGAACCTTACAATTTAAAAAATATAATAAGCACTTGAAATTAACCTTTCCACCACCACAAAAGATATGCTTCTGCTATTAAATTTTCCAGTTAAGAGAGTTAAGAGAAATTAAGAGAATTTACTTACATTGCTGTTCTCTGCTTTTTGGCCTCAGTGCCAGAGAATAATAGAGTTATGGAATAATTTGAGTTGGAAAGGACCTTTAAAGGTCATCTAGTCCATCTTCCCAGCAATGGGCAAGGACATCTTCAACTGTACTAGGATGTTCACAGCCCTGTGCGACTGACCTTGAATGTTTCCAGGGATGGAGCACCTACCACCTCCCTGGAAAAGCTGTGCCAGTGTTTCACCACCAATGTCATAATGACCCTGGTGTGTTTCACTTCCTGATACAGACACAGACAAAGTGGCCAAGATCTGGAAGGAAGACTTCTCCTATTGATGTCCTATCAAGATTTCAAGTAGGAAAAAGGAAGCTACCATGGAGATTACATGATCTATGTTTCATAAACTTAGAACAAAATGTAAAAAAAACCCCTGCCTTTCAGGGCTGTCAACCAGGCACATATCTAAAGTCTTAATGTTACTCATGAAGACAGAGAAAAAAAAATTAAAATATTTTAATTCTTAGCAATCCTGAACATATAACATCTCACAAAACATATAAAATCCTGAACATTGCCATCTCTAGACAAAGATGCAAGCTTTCATGATTCAAAATCTAATCCTTGTAGTAAGTAGCAATTTGCAGAGTGTTTAATATAAGAAATCTCCCAGACAATAGAAGACTGACATTTAAATTACAAAGGAAAAACAAGTGGTTTGTATCATTCACATCATATGTCATCCATGTATTCTTGATCTGCCAAAGAGATCTTTACACCTTTCAGGCACTTTTTACATTAATGATCTCCACTTTTGACTGTTCTTTCTGGAAGAAGACATTCTCAAAATACAGTGCCTCAGGTCTGCCAAATCCTACATTTGTCTTCCATATAGACAAGTGTAGAGATACCATTGAGGCTTTAGTTCCCAGAATAGCTAATTTCCACAGTGAAATTGGATGGGTTGTTTGTTTTGTTTTGGTTTGTTTTTTTCCCCTCCTGATTCACGAAAAATCTATTTTATAGATGGCAAGTCATGTGTCTTTTAGTAATTTAGGGGGAATTATTAAAAAGATCAATTTCCTCTGGTTTTTTTTGTTGTTTTGACATGTTCAAAGAATATTACTTACTTATAAACTGCTATTATTAGTGATTTTCATCCCATTAGCCAATAGATATGCCACATCTCTCAATGAGACAGAGAAAAGCAGAAAACTCTGAAAGTGTTTAGTGTTTCAGTGTGATAGACAGCATCATGGAAAATAATAAAACTTTTAGATCGTTAAGAGCCAGATCTAACTCTCCTTAACATAGGTTAGAAAACTACCATTGATAGCAATTGATTTTGGATGCTATCCAAAGCAAGTTAAGAATACAAGGAAGTGTCAGCAAGTCAAGATGTATTCACTATTTGCTAACTACTTCAAGATAGGAAATAACCTGATGCATCATCGAAATAGTAGCTGTCACAGAACTTTTGATTAACTTTTGGATTTGCACCAATAAATGTTCCAACTCTATTTGCTCATCTTGGTTGTTTGGGATCATCACTTCCTGTAAAAAAGCATTGTTTAGAGTTTGTTGATTGCAGCCCTGTCCTTGACATCAGTAAGTACTTAACTAAGTACTACATAAAAGCTGGAAAATTGTTGGTAAAACTAATATTTTGCATAATCCATGTTAAGAACTTTTCAGTGCAAAACAATTCAAGGTACTCATATTTCATGAAGAACACATTTTTTAGTATGCACTTTCACCTCACTCTAGAAGTTACTTGGGACTTCCTGAGGATATAAATATTGGTTCATTTCTAGCTTCTAAAGTACAGACATACCAGAATTAGAGTTATGCAAACATCATAATTTCTGTGGCAGAGAAAATACTATCTTTCTACATTTGTATTTTCTACCAAGACAGAGAAAGAAAGTTCCATTTTCTGGAATATGAAACAAAATTTCAGTATGTAACAAACTGCATTTTTCTACAGCTTTGTAATATGAAAAGCTTCACTCTGATTTAAGTGTACCTTGGTAATATTTTTTTCCTCCTTAAATTAAAAAAAAACAAAACAAAACAATGTCCTTCTTTTTTTTAAGTGTAACCAAGATCAAGCAATCAGGAGCATACATACATACATACATACATCTCACATAAAGAGAGAGAATGGAATTAAGTAAGCTCATTCAAATTAACTGATCAGAATGCAACATTTTATTTAGATTTTTCTAAATAAAAAACAGTATGCATGCTCAAAGTCTTCAGTAACAAATTTATTCCAAAAGATTTTTTTTCTGACAAAAAAGATTTTTAAAAAAAATCCTCACCGTGACATTAAATTGTTTATTTTTTTAGAACTAGACTTCTAGAATGAGATGCTAAAAAGTCAGATCCTATTCCTGGACCTCCTATCGGCTTCCTTGATAACTTGGTGAGCTATTTCTTTGTATCTGGCTTGTGTTTATTACCATAATGAATATTTCACAAAAGAATTGCTTATAATTTTAAAAGTAAAATAAAATTTAAAATTTTATATGGTTGGGTCTATGTGATATATAGAAATAGTTTTATATTATAGTCTTCATTGATTTTGGTATCTTATTAATAGTAATCTGCTTTTCATGAGAATATTAAAAATACAGTTATTTCAAGAAGCTTTATTTAATTCTTTACAAGAATCTTCCAACTAACAGAAAAGCTTCCTGAAAAAGAAAAAAAGAATCAAATACTAGTAGGAGTGACTGCTATCACCCTTTGGATTCCATACTCAAAGCATTTTCCTCCCTGCCAGTCTAAAAGTAACATCTCTAACTGCTGCTTTGGAGTCAGGCTGCATTTTGAACACCTGAACCCTGTTCAGGTTCACTGACTACCAAAATAGCCAATTTTCTATGGGAAACACCATCAACAGCCTGTTGATTATTTTCCAGAAATTCATGGGAGCATCCCTCTAAGAGTTTATAGAAAAAACCCTCTCCTTTTTACGCCTCTAGGGACATATGTGTAGGGTAGTAGTTTCACAGAAACAGCTTTATTTCCAAACCAGAACAACCACATAATGTCAGGCAAATTAGTTCACTAAGCTTTCTGAGATCTTTTTCTTTGATGATATTCCCCTCCCTACTGATAACTTAGTTTAAAATATTTATCAAGACACAGAGTTAAAAAAAAAAAACAAAAAAACCAACAAAAACCCAAAACAAACCAAAAAAACCCAACCAAACAGAAACAGTTTTAATTTAGAAGAAATAACAGAAATATTATACAAAATTGAACTTTAAGAATATGTTGCCTTCCATTGCATAATTACAGCTTCATTCTAATTGATCCTAGTTAAATCTCAATGGTTAATGTAACAAATGCCATTTTTAACCACATAGCTCCGCAGAATCAATGGTTATGCACAACACAAAATAATACAACTACAATATATATATATATTTTCTTTTTTTCTTGAATTCCAATATCTTAGATGGAGCAGATATGGAAAAAAGTTAAATGAAAGATGTATCTTTTCAATCTACATATACCCTATTCAGAGAAAGACTCTAACTAAAGTCTGTCCCTGATGCATTTAAAATGAATTCTTACTGTGCCTTCCTAGAAGCCAGACATAGAGAGTCTAGAGCTGATGTAGAGTCTGGTAATGCTGATGCTTCCTGCTACAGGAACCAGCTCAGACCCTTTCTGCTCTGAAGGAAAGGTAAAAATCAAATTTAGAAACTAAGAAAGGAACATACAACATAGATTTCTAGTCATGGGTATAGCTTATCCTTCTGCTCTTGGCAAAACTCTCTATTGAAATAAATGTGAAGACTGAATTATACTCATAATTTGCATATGCAGTACTATAGATAGGAGAAAGACATTTCTGTTCTATCTCAGAGACTTAGCAGACCTATGATTCAGAAAAGGACTGAATTCCATGCTTACAGCATTTTTTGTCCTGGAGGCAACAAGCCAAAAGCATTCGCGAATTATATATTTTTCAATCAAAATAAAATATTTGTCTCCAAAAATCTTAATAAATCTCCAGATATTTTAATTGCTTGAAAGTAATCTCTCAAATAAAAGTGGACTTAAAAGCATCATAAACCAGTAGTAAGTAATGATTTTTAGGCCACTAACCAGAGTGCTTATGATGATCAAAATTTCCCTCAAAGGGCAGTATTGTATTCTTGAATTTAGTCCTCCTAAAATCATCCAAAGTGAGAAAATGTAAAACAAACCCTTAAACCATAAACAGAGAAGCCTTAAAATTTTTCATGCATATAAAACTTTCCCTTTGGGATGCAACTAAAAGTCTGAGTGTCACACTGAAAACAAAACTTATCCAATAAAAAGAAGTGTATTATTTCATTTTGCCTGCAATGTCAGTCAGTCTTGCTATTCATATTATGAAACTTATGAGATCATGTTAACCGCCTCAATGAAGTACAGTCTTACTTCTACTCTGCAAATTGATAAAAGTTTCAAAGTAACTATTTAAAACCTTACCCATCATGCCTCTGAAACAAACCTACAACAGTGTAAGGAAAGTATTACAAGGATGTTCATACGGAGAGATGAAACTATTAGCACTGTGATCAATTTGATTTGACAAAATACAAGATGTAGGATTACCTTTGATACTTCAGAGCTTCTTAAAAGGATTCAATGAGAAGGAATATTAGGCTAACAGAGCTATGGAAAAGCAAAGGATAAAAGCAAACCCCTAAATAAATACAGTAAGTAGTTCCTTTTGCTCTTATAGGCTTTTATTCTAAAAGCATTTGCAAAGTCTAGAGGATGAAGTACACGGCCACTCTATTCGAGCACTGATGAGAATTTAAAGAAAATGTGCAAGTCTGAAGAATGAGCAGTAAGGATTACTCAACCAGCTCTTGAGAAATCTCACCTTTAAATGCTAAGTTAAAGGTATGCAGCCCTGGATATTTGCTGTGAACAAAAATCAAATGAAGACTGCTTCAAAAGCCCCCAAAATACAATAGTGTATTTTACAAATACACCAAGTTTGAATAACAAAGTGGGAGAAGGACAAACCATGATATGCAAATAGTGTAATGTGGATTTTTTTTTTTTTTTTGAGATTCACCTCTGGTAACAGAAGGAATTAGTCTATAAAACCTGTGCAAGTATCTGTTTCCCTGTCTGATCTTTCAACATGGTCACAGGCATAATTATCTCTTTTTATCTTTTACAAAAACCTTCCACCTGCCCATGCAAGAGTTTACTCATGGAAGAGGAACAAAAGTACAGATATAGAATATGATGTGTGGCTATCTAAAAAAAAAAAAAAGTGAACAAGATTTACAGAAGTGTACATGAAATTTATGGAATAGAGTAGGTTATATTGTGTATCTGTATAGAAGGAGAATACAACTTCTTTCAGTTCAGGAGAGTGAAGAGATGGATCCATCCATAAGAACATAGTAAAGTTCAGATTTTTGTAGAAATTCAAATAGATTTAAATTTCCCATAAGTTGCACTCTTTGCTTTCCCCCAACCCATAGAATCTATCAGAGTAATACTTAATAAAGCCTCAGCTAAAAGAAAACTCAGAAGCCAAAGCTCACACTGATCATACAATATAAGATATATGTAAATCTAGCAGTAAAAATAGGCCATATTTATGTAAAATATAGGCTAGTTTATCTCTCTAGCAAATCCATTCATGAGAACTAGGTAGCCTACAAAGTGACCCACCATGTTTCTGCATATAGCTAACTTAGGATATGATTTTTAGCTGAATTCAGGCAAAGCTTTGCTTTCAGACTGATTTGAGATGTCCAGCACTAGCTGCCTTATTATAATCTAGATAAAATTTTCTCACAGGCAGAGCAGATAAAACTCCACACACTTATCTCAGGGCTGATACATTCAAACTAGTGATATTGGAAAAAGAACTCTGTATGGAGAAGGATCCTATCAAATGCGTATTTGTCTAATTACATTAACACTTCTAAATCCAATTAGTAAAAAAAAAAAAAAAAAAAAACAAAAAACCCAGCACTTTAAACTGTACCTGCATTCTCTTTTTATCCAGGTGCCTATTTTCCTATATTTTTAACTTCGGCCATGGCAACTGACTTCAAGAGATAGCTATCCTAACTTTTGTTTTTCCCATATTGAAATATGGTAATAAAAACCCAAATCAAACCAAAATCCAAACAGATAAAAGCTGTGTATTACACAGCTAACAATATCCATAGGACTGACATTAGTTATTCATCTTTCTTTTCTACCTATAGGGGTAAGAAACCATATAAACAAACAAACAAACCCCACAAAAATCTTACAACCAGGACTGCTATGAATAGCTATCTTTGTCAGTTCCAATCAAAATATCTCCTTCGAAAGGACTTTCTGGTGATATTCCAGCTCATTAACACCATTTTTGTTTTGACAATACCTTTTGCAGCATCTTTTATGAAGGATTTTACTACTAGGTAAGAACATTTTACTTTGTTTGCTTAAGGAACTATTCAGTGATCAAACAGCCTTACTTCCCACCCCTGGGTTTCATCTCTTTTTTAGAACAAACATGTAAAACTAGATATTTTAACTTTAAAAAAAATCAACTTGTACTTAAACTTTTAGCTCTCTGTTTTTCTTCTTTCCTTTCAAAATAAATGTCTTTTTGAATGCATAAATTGCAATCATCTCTTACAGGTTTATATTCTGGCTCATGCAGTTAGATCTGCCTGACTTCACTGGCAACTACTTAAGTATAGAGAGCACTTAGACAGTGATTCCATGTTTTAAAGTACATTTTTTCTCCCTCCTTTTTACTATGCTGCCTTTTTTTTTTTTTTTTTT
>VYXF01005967.1:319621-346745 GCA_013397295.1 Polioptila caerulea | reverse complement strand
ACTCTTGACACAAGTTCTGCCATTCTAGTCTTCTCCTGTCAGTCTGGCCACCTGCAGAGACACATTTTCAGAAGGCAGGTCACTGGGCCTGGGATCACTGAGGGATTTGCTCGCTTTTTCACTACTGGTTACCATGGGCAAGAGGGACGCTGTGCCCGCAGTACTAACAAAGTGCTGCTGGTGCAGATGATGTGCTCATGGTTTTTACAGTNATTAAATTAAATTAAATTAAACTATATGTAAAACAAAATCAAATAAAATTTCACAAGAGCTAACACTCTTGACACAAGTTCTGCCATTCTAGTCTTCTCCTATCAGTCTGGTCACCTGCAGAGACACATTTTCAGAAGGCAGGTCACTGGAATCACTGAGGGATTTGCCCACTTTTTCACCACTGGTTACCCTCAAAAGCCTATCATGGGCAAGAGGGACGTTGTGCCTGCAGTACTAACAAAGTGCTGCTGATGCAGATGACGTGCTCATGGTTTTTACAGGCCACATTCCAAAATGTAAAACCACTTGAATAATGACCCAGTAGGAATTGCAGTAAAACTCCCACTAATCCTACCCCCCTCCTATTCTCTGCCTATCCATGGCTCCTGGGCACCACAGACTCCTGGCATGTGCACTCGCAGAAGGCAAAGTGGGTGGCAGGGGCCTTACAGCAATTGCTGTGTTCATGAAAATGGTTTCTCTTTCCCCAGACTTCAGTCTGCTTCTGCTGATTCCCATACATTCTCTTGGCAAGTCCCACAACACTGATGGCACGGCACAGGCTCTGCCCAGGGAGTGAGAATCACTCAGCCATGATCACAGCAGGTCAGCCAGTGTCACTCATGCCAGCACCAGGCCCCATGAGCTTCTGCTGCCGATGGCTAAATGTCATTTATTTGGTGTCAGGATCCCATTGTCTTGGCAAGCTAGCAGTGAGGTGCAGAGAGGGGAACAAGAGAGAACAAAGACAGTAGTTTAAGCCTTGCAAAGGCTTGCAGTGAAGAATTAATAAATAAATAAACAAATAAATAAAATAAAATCTTTCCTAAATGTCAGCAAGTGCATTTTTTGTATTGTTACATCCTTCATGGAGGATATTAAGACTCTGAAAATTTGGTGATGGGTCATGAAATGCACTGGAATTGACAATTGCTATACTGTGCTGAGTTCCCACATTTGCCATTTCAGAATGTTTTTTAATGAAAACAAACCATTGCAGCGTATTGAAATCCTATGGAAATATAATAATTGGAAAGGTGCCCCATATTCTACTACTCTTGTTTTCCTAACTTTTCATTTTAGAGAAGATGAGGAGAGATGGGTTTATTTTTTTTTTTTTCCCTGGGCCAACAGAAGTTTAAAGCTTTTATTTCCTTCTCAACACCGTGGAAACACACTACATCATGTCTAGAAACTTACCACTGCAGAAAATATGGGGATGCTTTCTCATAAAGTCTGCCTGATCATCAGTGTACATTGACAATAAAGACCCATAGAGAATGATTAACTACCAGGTCAACACAGAGAAAGATGAATTTTCAGGTTCCACCACTCATGCGTATTTTATTTCTTTTATGCACTTCAAGGAAGAGGACAAAGGAACTGAAACGAGAACAGAGTTCTACATAAAAAGCCTAGGATAATTTAATAAATAGATCTCTGTGATTGACATGGAATCTTGCTCTGGACACAGTAATTTGCTTTTTTGAGGTTAAAGAATTTTCCTCTGACTCTTAGAAAACTTGTAGACTGTTGACTAAATCCATCTCTTGATCAGTTTTTAACCAGTTTTTAATAATTTGCTTCTTCTGATCCATGTTAATTTTCTGTTAATGAACTTTTTAAAAGCTCACTTTTTAAAAAAACCTTTTAGAAGTTCTCATTCTGAGAACTAGAAGTACATATGAAATTTCAAAGAATATATTTCAATTTCTTTCGATAATATGCCAAAAAGAATAAATAATTCTGTTCCACTTTTTCCCTATTAAAAAGTATAAAACCATAATCATCTGAGGAAGAACTAAATTGTGAATGAAATATTAAAATTATTAGTGGGTTTTTGTTCTTAATTTCTAACTCTTTCGTTCACTTCAAGGAACACTATCTAGCAAAAAGGTCAAGAAATAAGCGATTACAGAACTGGGACACAGACATCTGAATCCAGTTTTAGTTCAACAACAGGCCAGTCCATATGTATTCGCATCCCAAAAAATTTGTTGCTCTTAAATCACTCAGGTTTGATTAATCAGCTATAAATATTTTAATATGCTGTAAGAACAGTCCAAATTCTCTCAGTAAATGAAATAAGAACAATTCAGACATATCACAGAACTATAATTTCGCATAAAACTCCTTTTAGAGATTAATGGAAGAAACAGAGCTGAAAATATACCTTTGAATGGAAACCTTGTTTTCACAAGGAACTTAACGCTCATAAAAGCACTTTGAAGAAGTGTTCACTTTTTGGAGCAAATATGCCCGTTTAAATGACAAAGGCTATCACTTGTATAGCAAATTACTTTATGGTATTGAACACTTTCTATTTCAAAACAATCTTTTAACTGAGTTAGCTTTTTTATTTCTACACTTGAGCAAGAGGGCATTTTCAAATGCTGCAAGTAAGCATGCAGACTTCTTAAAAAATATGAATATTATTTAAAATTAGAAGACAAATACCTCTGTTATATGAGTCAATGAATTTTAGGACATGCAATGCCATTACTTCAGCTCATTTTTTAATAGAAAATATTACTGTGAAATACTGAAGGTTGAATTAAGCATACTGTGACCACAAACAAACCATACAGGGAAATAATCCCTAAAAAAATTAGTTCAAAGGTTAAATGAAATGAAAAGCCATTGGTTACTGGACTCTGCTGTAGTGCTTTATGTGACCTGAGTCTTTGGCACATAGCTTGGCCAGGCTGGCTGCCTCAGACACTGCTGATCCTGGGTAAGTGCTTGCTATCCCACAGCCTGGTACTACTATTTCAGTTCTGGTGGCTTCATTATTTACCTGACCTCTCTCTGTCTTCATTAAGTGATCTAAGATAATAAAAAAAAACCAAGCAAGTTGCAAAACATCCTTTGTGCTGAGCACCATATGAATATGTGCTAACAATACAAGTCCGTTTCAGCTAACAGGGTAATTAGACTCTACTCAAAGCTATCATAAAAAAATCCCTTTGCAGTCAATCAATTTTCTGACCATAACTGCTCCTTAGGGTTCAAAGAGAGTTTTAAAGGTTTTTTCTTTTCCTTTTTTGCTTTTGGTTAATCGATAAAGATATAATACTAAGAAGAAAATGCATCTTTGGGAGGTTCGCACATGGCTTCTGGCTTTAATGGAAAAATACTGTTTTAATGATATCAATTCAAAGTGCAAATAATGTTTATAAATTAATATATTTTTACAGAGTGCTTAATCTGTTTGTTGAGATAAATCAAATTCACTATTTTTAATTTTCATGCATACTGCTGACTGTCATATATTCTTCTCTGTACCTTTTAAAATAGGAATATAGCCTAAGGAACTAATCGTCCTCTAAGTCTTTCAAATGAGGCTGTTTGTGTGGATGACTTGCTTTGAAGGGAATTTTTTTTCTGCACATTGATGTGTGCTGGTTAGTGTTAGATGGTGAAAGCCTGGAAAAGAGCTGAGTTGCAAAGCACAACAGTGTGATATCTATGTGGAATTTATTTCACCAGGGAAATGGGGAGCTGCAATTATTCACATGTCAGTCTTGCAAGAAAAATTACATTATTTGTACACTTCAAACAAGATTTATCTCTTTAGTACTACATTTAAAAAGCCTAGTTTAATTGTTCACTATTTTATTCTTCATGTTTCATTCCAGCTCCATATACCAACCAGATAAATATAAAATGCAACTAATTGTATAGCCAGCCAAGCTTCTTTAACTAGAAATATAAAATTTGAAGTATTTATGAACCATGAATTCTTTTGTAATAATTTGTAAGCATCCTATCATCTACTCTGGTAACTGAAAGAAAATGCTTCACTCAAATTGAAACATAAGAATGGTGCTAAAATGGGCTTTCTTAGAAATCTGATAACAAATAAGCTTTGCAAGATGCTTGTAAATCAGCCTAATTTTATTTTTTGATACTTTTATACTTGTTTTTCAAAACATAATATTATATTTAATTCACATTTTTGTTTCAAACAGATGTAATTTCAATTCTTTTCTAATACATTAACAACTGAAAATCTATATAGATGCTAATTTCATACTTCTTGCACATAGGTTTGACTTTTGCTTTCTACATTATCTGAGAATTTTATTCTAGTAATTTCTGTATTTCTGAGCAGCAGAGCCAAACAGCAAGGAATAATCCATGCTTTCACACACACAGATATGTTCTTAGTAGAACCTGAAATCCTCCTGGTTTCCACAGAAGCCTGCTATCTCTTCCACATGATTTTCACTGGTGATTATTCCCAAGATATTTAACACAGGCATGCACCCCACAGCAATTCAAGCAAAGCCCATTTATCTAACCCAGTTAGACAGTGAATACATCCACATAACACATATCACCAGACTGTCAGAGTCTTTCTTGAGATGCTCCTAAAAACTTCAAGAATCAGTAAGAAGGCTGAAATGCTTCCTATCTTTTTCTACAGATCAACCCACCACTATAAAACTTTACTATGAAAAGTCCTTCAAGTCTCAGCATCTCTTGGCAACTGAGTAGCTCCCCATAACTAGGAATCCTGATCAGATAGTCTAAGCAGATGCTGTATAAAACGTTATCTTTACGTCTCCTTTTCATTGCTTGTATGCATACCCATCTCCTTGTTTTCTTAAGCTTAAACAAAATTATGAAATTATGGCATGCAGTTCAGCAAAACTGGAACTTGGCAAGGAAATGCCTCAACAATGAGATCTGGAAGCACTCAGAATAATTCTCACCATCTACAGTCTTCTCTAAGATTACATAGGCTGAGATTAGAAAATGGATTCATACCCTTCACATGCTTTAAGTTTTATCCAAAATATCTCTGAACATAATTTATCTGTGAACAACCAAGCTGGTGATTAGCTAGTCATTAGATGATGATCTAGCCAACCTGTGTCATATGGCAAAGAAACAAAAAGGAGATGATCCGAGTCTCTTATGTAAGTATGACCTGGATTGCCATGGATTGCCACCCGCTGACTGAAAAATGAAAACATAGCTTGGACAATTGTTCAACTTCCTTTCTCATGACAAAATACAATCATATTCCTTATTTGACTTAGAAGCAGTTTCTCTTGCAAGATGAAGTTTTACCAGAATTCAGTTACTGTGTTTACACATAACTTCAGAGATTGAAGACATGAGAAATAAAATATGTATCTAAGTTCCAACTACACTCTGTAAAATGTATTTAATATCTGCTAACATTAATGTTTTCAATTACATTTAAAGAAGATGCTTCATTTTAAAGTGCCTGAAATCTTGCTTCGTAACACAACTATTCCTGCAGTATCAGTATATTAAATATTTGCTGAAATGAAACAACAACAAAAAAATTATATGACTTTTTGAAAAAAGAAAAAGAGAGATATGTAAAAGAATGAAACAGCAAGTCAGAGGGGTTTTCCTTATAGGCAAGATAAGGATACTTACCTTGTGTGTGGCAAATATCAGCTTCAGATCCCTCAGTCTATTGGCTTTTCATATGCTGAATGAGCGGTCCCTTACAGCTGCTTTGGAATATTTTGGTGTCAGAATCTCCCAGCTGCCCCCACTGATGCTGTTTAGATCATTCTATTCATACAGCAAATCATTTTTGAGTCACTTAAAATTTGATGAATCACTATAAAAATGTCTTTTTTTAATAGCACATCATTA
Source organism: Polioptila caerulea (assembly GCA_013397295.1). Taxonomy (NCBI): domain Eukaryota; kingdom Metazoa; phylum Chordata; class Aves; order Passeriformes; family Certhiidae; genus Polioptila; species Polioptila caerulea. The sequence continues at coordinate 340,889 of VYXF01005967.1, read as the reverse complement.
TATTTAATAACAATTGATAAGAGAATTTGATATTGAACCATTATGTCTAATCACAGTTGAAAAGAGAACCTGATTTAGCATCTCCCACAGAGCAGGGAAGTGAAGCTTTTCTCTTTTTGATCAAAACACTACTACCTGGATTTCAGAAAAAAATCTCAGAATAGGCATGCTGGTATGAAAAGGATTTTGCTTTGATGAAAAACATGTTTTCCAAGAAGAAAAAGCATGTAAAAATCACAAATGTGTATTTATTAACAAACCAACAGAAAACAAAACAAAACAAGAAATTTAAAAGAGACAGGGAGAGACCAGCTGTTTAACTGGACCAATATCTCATTCATGTTAGATAGTTTAGAATAGAAAAAGTAGGAACTCATGCTTCAGAAATAGAGTAACACTTTTTGGTACGCTCTTAAATATTGGTGATACAACAAGATTACACAATTGAATGTGATGTATAAACACAGGGGTGATACTTTAATGTAATATGTCTAAAGAGCTTTCACCTTGAACTAATGGGTGTGTCTATCCATCTCCTTCCTCATGATTTCCAGACTAGACAATTCTAAAATAATTTACACAGATAAAATAAAAATAAATTCTACAAATTTTATCATAAAATAAAGTCCACTTGAGCAAGCATTAAAGTAGATAAAAAGCACAGACTTGCCATCTACAGTGAAAAAAAAAATTTCCTTTTCTACAGGCTGCTGATATAATTTAACATATCATAATATGTGATGAGCCTTTTGAGATGATTTCTGAAACATCAGAGTGACAAAGAACATGCACTAACTAAAATCTTTTGAGAAGTAGCACCATATTTATAATTAGGAGTATAGTTTTGCAATGAAAGAACTGATTGCAATAAATTTCACTTTACCAGTGGACAGTTTGTAGGAGATAAGAATTGACTTTCAGAGAAGTTGCTTCTGTTTCACCTAAACATTTGAACCTTCCTGCATTCAGGTATAAGACTTGGATACATGACGGGGTGTTTTACTTACTCTGCCAAATATGATTTGAATTACTTTGGGGATATTCTTCTGCACTAACACAATTAGTACAGAACATCTACAAAAGCACTGACAAATGAACTTGGGAGTTAAAACTGAATCCAGCTTTGTAAATTAAAGTTTTATAATCCACACTGGAAGAGGGGGAAGGAGGAAAAGAACACTGTGTTTTGTGATCTGGTGCTTGCTGTCCACTCTGGACCTAAAAATAGAGTCCATAATTACATTCCTAGTAAGAGTTCCTATTGAAGTTAAAGAAAGCATCTTGTTGCATTTTGGATTGGAAGAATAAGCTTCTCATTTTACTAAAAGGGAAGTATAAAAAGAATTTAATTAATTATTTTTACAATGAAACATTCCCTCAAACCAATTTTCGTGAACATCTGTTTCTTGATGTTATATTTCTGTGAAAATGATAAGAAACAAAATGCCCAAGATTTCTAACTGATTATCCACACAGAACTTAGGGACCTGCAGAAAATAAGGACAGTTTCCTAAAGAGAGTAAATTATTACAGTTTTGGATAACAGGGTCAAAATTTTGGCAGAATTTCACTAGGCACTGGAAAGACATCCAAAGTGCCTTCAAACTTACCAAGGCCTCTTTTGTAATATTGGTTCCCTAAGGCAGGCACTTCTTATTGAATCAACCAAGACATTATGACAAACCCAAACTGTTGCACTCTCCTCAGCATTCCAGAGAGCTGCTCAGTGTCAAAGTAGGGTGAACAAGGCCCTGACTACTCTCAAGTTTGCTGCCATTAATCCCCATTAGAATTGCACCAAAGAACAAGTCAAACCATATGCTGCTGAGCTGACAGAATACATCAAACCGCCTCAAGCAGAGAACTCAGTGGAGCTGATGATGCTGTAAGATTGTACTTAAATGTCGTGGGATGCTCACTTCCCAGACCAATGGAACCTTAGAGCTGTGATTTAAAAGATTTGTTGGCTTTCTGTGTTATCAACACAGGAATCAAGAGTTCTCTTTTCAACATTTAATGGTCACTAAGGTCAGGAAAAGCTCAAGAATTCTCTTTGTGTTCTGCTGTACAAGGTCAATAGCAAGGCCAGAAGACCATGGAAACAAAAAAAAATAAAGGAAATTATTCAAGAGAAAGAAGTCATGTGGATGAAAAGGTGTCAGGAAGGCTAAAAAATCAGTTTTGCAGAGTTGCCATGAGACACCACAAAATGACGGGTAATCTGTTAGAGCAGAATTTGATATGGTCCAAAGGCTAAGCAGATCAGAATTTGCTGAAGCATGTGCAGAAATATAAATATAGAGAGGTTCCTGCTATGGTAGACCATCCAGTTTCACTCCTGACTAGAATCAAGAAAGTGCAGATCTGAGGAAGGAGCAGAAAAAACAGCAATTGAGAGGGTGTTTTGCATATATTAGCTAGTTGTGGCTATTCACAATACAGTTAATCCAGTATGTTTCTTGATTACATATTCCCTCAGAAGTCCATATACTTCAAATAAACGGAGATGTCAGATTTTCGATTTAGATTTTAAAATTAAGCCACTTTGGATAAAGATACTTAGGAAAAAAATACCAAACCAAAAAACTAAAAGTGGATCCAGCTTGAAACACAAACCAGTTTCATCAAATTGTCATTTTAACTGTTCTATTTCTTGAAAATATATTGAGCTTATGGACAAGCCATGATTGCACATTAACTAAGGATGTGGCTAACACAGAAAGGTGTCACCACGGTCACATGTGTGGCTTATTCCTTATCCTTCATAATCTTCTGGTACTTTGGAAGAGATGAAAAACCACAAAATCTTTTGATTTACTTGGTCTAAGATTTCTAGTGAAAGAAAAGTTGTGTTGAACGTATCATCTTTCCCTTTTCAAGTAGCAAATATGACTCAATGAAATCATGGCCTTGGAATGCCTTCCAACTTACAGATTTGACATTACCAAAGGCAACGACCTCAATGCAGATGATAATCTTACCCTTTAATACTTCATTTAAAATGTAGGGCCAGTGAAAAAAGATATAATCTACCTGAATTTATTCTTTGGGTACACAAAATCTTAATGACATCAGCTCGTACAAAAGTTTGTGGAGAATTTGTCTGATCATCACAAAGGTGGTTCATTAAGTTATTATGTGTCCTTGCTAGTAAATTTAGTCTGTTTAAAAGGAACAAGAGTTATTGAATGAAGACATGAATGAAACACAAATCTCAACTAGTCCCAGTGTGTTTAAATCTGAACTAAATGACATCCAGTAAAATCAGTGAATCTTAAAAGAGAGCACCACAGGTGAAAACAAGTATTTGCCCTAATCAAACAATTCAGGATCAGACACCATTTTATTTGTATGCTACATGAGATAAACAGCAATGCCTTTGTTTCCTACAAAAAAGCTCAACAGGCTTTTTTTAAGCACAAATACAATATAGTACGTAATAAAATTACACTCAGATGTTATTTTAGTCATGTGACTGTTAGTCACAAAAATTGCTTTTATTGCCTTTGATAATTTTTCATATCTTTCGCTTGTACTCTCTCAACAAAACTGAGTCTTGAAATATACAATAAATACAACCTCACAAGGATCCATGTCTGATTATCTCCACATATACTTTTAGCATTTTCAGCTGTCAGTGTTCATCCTCAGTCATATCTATACTAGGGGTTTTTTTCCCTTTTATTAATTCTTTACATCAATGACTTACTGGTTTTTGCCACTGCATTTTTAATTTTGTTTGTCTGTTCAACATCTTCAACTATTTGAAAAATTATTAGTTAACTACTGGCAAAACACATACCTATGATTTAAGGAAATATTGCCACACCATTATAGTTAAAACTCTGTCAATATTTCTGCAATAAAAAAACTGCATTTCCAAGATTTATAATTCAAACATAAATAAAAAAATCCTTCTGGGATGATGTTCAACATACAAGGTCATAGCCCACAGCAAATTTGTTTTACCAATTTTCAAGCAAATTGATTCTGCCATTCTGAGTGCTGCAAGTGTAAATCAAAGCAGAGATTTACCTGTTTAAAGCTAAACTCTGCTGGCCATGTACTTATCTGTGTCAGCAACAGGATTTTTATGGCTTTTCATTTGGAACAAACTTAATCTTCAATATAAATTGTATATTACCAACTTTATATATAAATATATACGTATATACATGAAATATATATGTATATATACACATACATAGATACATCTATTTACATGCACAAGAGAGGACCTTGTGATCCCTACAGCTGACATCTCCATTTAGAGGCTAATTCCATTATAGAACACTGGCTTGTATGAATTAAAGACCTGACCCATATTTTATGTCTGTCCTGCTGGGAAGGTGTAATTTTCCTAAGGAAGCTTTAGCACAAAATGCTCCAACGCTTTTGTTCCAATCACACAGCTGTGTCCAGTCTGCCCTTGACTGTCAGCATGCTACCTGGCTGAACATCTCTGGGCTTGCTGGGTTTTATACACTTAGAAAAGTATAAATGGGTTCATCCTTCAGGTTGTACTTGTAGATTTTGTGTGGACAATAGCCCCGTTAGGATCTCCATGAGGACTCCCGCTGATCTTGAACACATTAAGGAAACTATAAGAAGATATTTTTAATCAGTCTTTGTTAGCACACAGCACTGTTGTACTACAGTAGATGTCAAATAAATATTTGTTCCAAATGTAATTTTCTCATTTTCTAAACTGATGCATACCAATATTCCAGAAGTGCTGGGAAGATGAGCCCTTGTACTACTGCAATGGATTTAATAATACCCTTGACCTAATTTAGCAATTGTCACTGACAGATAGCAAAGCTTTTTATCTTTATTTCAACTGAGAAAATACCTCTTTTGAAAACAGACTTGACCTATATTATTAATTTCTCGTATTGACAGAAAATTTGAGAAAATTCCTTCAAAGGGTCAACTTTCCTTCTAGGAAAAAATTGCATAGGATGGTTTACCTGTAACTGTGTGCCTCTGGAAAAATTTTCTGCATCACGCTGGGAATTAAATGGTATCTTAAGCCCTTTAAAACAGAGCAACCTTCTTGTACAATACCGTTTATGAAGTAAAAATCGCCTCTTTTTTACATAACAGATGTAATTATGGTATAAAGTCATCATACATAAAATGCACCAGTCTAGCTGAAAATGTAACAGGCACAAAGTAGTGTGGTCTGGAAACATATTTTTGAAGTCATACTCTTTCTTGAAATCAAAATTAGTGTTATATTGGCTAATTCTGAAGTGACTGAACTAGTCTGTATTACAATGATATTTATCCCAGACCTATTTCAACTGCATAGTTGCATATAGGTTTTTTCATTTCCAAGCTACCCTCAGTTTATCCACACAGAATTGCTTCTTCTTCTTCTTAACTTTTGCTGTATTTTAAAACCCTTATTTCATTTCCTCTTCTAAAATTTGTTTGAATACTAATCTCACTGGGTTAAAGAAAGATCTGTGGACCTAATCTAGTAGAAATAACACATTTTGCCTCATAGAAATTTAAAAAAACTAAAAGATACTGGCTGATTAGTTGACTGAATTATCACCTATCTTGGCCACTATCTATCTGGAAATTTATGTGCATGATGGTCTTGAATTATGAGAGGTATGAATGTATTTATTCTAATGGATATTCACTGATTTTCAGCTTTTGTGTCTTTATATTAATCTCAGTCATCTACTCATCTTCTCTCTTTGAATTTGTCCAAGAGTGTTTAGATCACCATTCTTCACTAGAAAAAATGGTTTTGCTTCACTTTCTGTATATTTTTACTTGACATTATTAGGATTGTACCTAATAATAATAATAATAAAAATGTTTAACTTAGATATTGCTCAGACAGACAAAAGAAAGATTTAAATAAAGTTGAGAACTCTTTCTAACATCCTGATTTTTCTTCTCCAGTGTAGACATATTAATTTTATTCCTACAGTTTGTAACTGTCTAATTAAATAACCTGAGTATCTTCTTTTCTGCCGCAATTTATTTACATGAAAAATGTGCTGACCATGTTAATTAAGTACACTGGATTTAATAATGCTGAAAGCAGCCTTATTACTTTTGAGGTAAACAAGTAGACAGACTATATATATCTAATTACCACTGGGAAACTACAGTTTAGACATCTTTTAAGAGCATCAAAACTGGTAAGTCAACAGGAATTCAGCTTTGCCCAGAATTCTAAAGTGGTGGTTTCCTTTGAAACATAGGAATCCCAAATGCTGCAGGAATTGTCCAATAGGCTGTTTTATCCCAAAACACTAAGCTATAACACAGATCCCAGCCAAAGGGAAGTCAAAGGGAAAAAATCTTCACTAATGGGGATATGCCCCATGGCGTTTGTTATTGTGTATTCACAAATAATAACCCCCTTATGACCTCCGTTTCTATTGTGTTGGCGGAAGGTGCAGACTGAGTGTAGAACATCTACTGACTATTGAGAGACCTGAGAAATTAATTAATTTTACAATTAATTGTTGAAATTGGGAAACTGAAATCTTGCAGAATGTTCCTCCGTCAAAAGTGGAGAGAAAAATTAAATTGTGTATTGTTATCAAAACTGTTTAAACAGTCATTAAGGGGTAAAATAATTTCTATTGAAAAAAATAAGTTTTAAAACTAGCAAAAAATTTTTAAAATTACTTAACAGACTGACATGCAGAGGCTACATAAATAAAATATTTGAGAGAATAAAAGAGTACATCAATAGAAAAAAATAAAATAAAAAGTTAAGGACTTCCAGAGCAGAAAAATAATTTGAGTTATGCTCTTCACCTAAAATAAGATCTGACAGACTCAATCTTATCTTCAGTACACTTAAAATCAAATGGAATAGCTTCAAATTCATCAGTATGGCACTTGGTTTCAATAGGGTCTCAGAGACATGTGAGGGTTGATTGAAACTCAATTTTGTTCTAATAACCATGTTTAGAGGACAATTTTCCAGATTCATGCAAATATTTCAGGATGCCATAAATATTATACCTTTCAGTAAATTATTATGCAACCTGATATGGATATAAGAGTGGCCATTTATTAAAATAAACTCAGGAGTAATTGGTTGTTTGACATGCTATTGATGAATTTACAAAGTTTTTAGAAATGGTATAAAGGAACATGTCTCTTTGTTTCTAAGACACAGATGATGTTCTGCATCCTTCTGGATTTTTTTTTCTTTTTATATGTGGTTTTTTCCCCCACAAAATGAGATTAATTATGTAAAGAGCAGGGAAAACTGAGAAAAGTCACAAAGCCAGACATCCATTTAATTAATAAAAAGAGCACAAAATAATTTGCCTGTGAAGCAAGAGTAATCTCAGCAATAAACACTGGTTCTATTTCTACAAATTGGAGTAAACCATAGTAAAGTCAACAATATTAATAGACTTTAAGAAAAACAAAATAAAAAGACATTTACACAAACAAAATGCAGGGAAAGTCTTGTAGAACCATTACACCTTAGAATTCTGACTCTTTCCTCAGTGATCCTAGTGTAATGCCTCAAAGCATGAAATTTGTTAGCACCAGGTCAAGGCAAGCAAGAGAAAAATTCAGCACACTAGAACAGGGAGGAGTGTTAAAATATAAATATATTATTATATGCTTATTCATATTTCTACAAAGTGTCTGCACTGAATATAGCCCCAGTCAGGAAACAAAATAAATGTCAGATTCCAATAATTGCAGTCAGGAGCTAATACAATAAGGGAACAGATTGAAAACCTTTGCCTCCTCCCCAGGGACAGGAAAGACTGTTGTCCCCAGGAAGTGGGAAGTGAGGGAGAGAGAGTGCAGGTGGCTGACATCATCCCACCCACCATTAGGGAGAAGTGATTGCCTAATTGAATAACCTTCTGTTGGCAGAGAGACATTGGTCAGAAATGGGTGATCCCACTCTCCTGCCCTTGCAGCAGGTGGCATTCAGTCAAATGTACAGCCATCAATGTGCAGAGCAGGATGGACACCAGCTGTAACTTCCATCTATCCAGACAGTTGGGGACAGAATTTTGTCAATGTTATTTGAAATTGTTGAAGATGAGATGGTTTTAATTAGGCTAAAGACTGAATTTGGATTTTAACATTTAGCACCCATAAGTAGTCATTCCAGATTTTACAGTTGCAGGAAATCTGATAAAGTTAGTCAAAGACAAATTCTATTATTTGTAAAGGGGACTGGTGTCTTTCAGCTAGCAATTAATTAAGGAAAAAAGAACATACTGCTTTTAGCAATGTGATAGTGAGAGAAAATGAATGGATAGTTCAGGGCTGAAGATTGTGAAGGTAAGGCATCACTTCTATTGCTCTATATACTTCCTTGGTCATTTGTACAGATTCTAAAATTCTTTGAATGGCAGTTTCACGAAAATATAGTACAGATGATATTATTTTTCCTCCTGCTTTTTATTTTTCCTGTCTATTAGAGATGTCAGAGTGGGGTAAAAACTCTTTCCTTTTGTCTAGAAACAATTAGGCAAATCAAACCATGATTGATTTATTTTTTCAAAGAATTATACCATTATTACTGTCACTCTAAACAACAAAAGAACCCTACCAGAAGCCAATCCTGTATTTTAAAAATGAAAATATAAATTCACCAAAGCACTCAAAAAAAATCCTTGACCTTAATGAATTCTTAAATGAATGAAATTCAAGTGCTTAAAGGTTTAGCTCAATAATGGGACAGCTCAACTGCTTCTCCAAATTGCAGCAAAAAGTCTCGTCTGACAGAATGCTTAAATACCTCAAAACATAATGACACATTTCCCTACAAACATTTAACAAAATGGTGACACAAGTCTTAAAACAGAAAAAAAAAAATAAAATTTTTAAAAATTTAGAAAAAAAAAACTTAAATCAAAAATGCCAAACACAAATGTGTAATTGGTTTTATAATACAGTGCAGGCAGAGACTCATTTCAGAAGAATGATGGGGACAATAAGTAAGAATCCTTAAAGTGTTAAATACCACGCTTGCTTCCTCCACTCCAAGGCCAAAACACTCAATCACCAGGTCCCAGCTGCTCCTTCACGGACTGACAGTTTTGCATAAGTTTGCAACTACAGCAAGTGGGTCTGTCATGGAATGATTTGGGGTGAATTACAAGCACTCTGCTGAAAGTCAAGTCCATGGTGAAGATATAGACTGAATTTTAAAAGTCATGAAGAGGGTATTCCCAGAGATATGGTTCAGATGCCAAAGGACATAATTCATAGAAACAATCCATAGTAATCTACTCCTGCGGGCCAAATGCCAGCTTTACTGCTGGGAATTATGCCTAAGGACTAGACTTGTCTACTGGCAGTATATTCCCCAGGACTAGTCAGTCTGCACAGGCCAGGATTAATGACATGAAGAGGCTGCTACTTTTTAAATTACTATCTTTTATGTAAACATAAAAAGTACCATGTGCCTCCAAACTAAAGATTTTTGCAGCTTCCAGGACAGTAACTGATGTTTCATCATATCCCTCTGGAATTACAGAAAGTAAATTGATTTTTAAAAAATGGTAAATTGATGATCTAACTATATCATTTCCAGCTTCTTCTCTCTTCTAAGACCTCTTTAGTCCCTTAGCAAGGAAAATAGCAGGAAAAAACCAACACAAAAACAACATCTACCCTAAGGGAACTCAAGGCAAGTTTCTAGATTTAGAGATCCTGACCCTATAAAAAGATTCTAAAATACACAAATAACAGAAAAGAGCATCAGAGACAAGTTTTCTAGAGAGGAACTTTCTCTTCCCATGAACTGGCAGACCCCAAGGGATGTACAAAGAAACCAATCAATCCTATAAAGTAGTCATAAATGTAAGAGTTCATAACACAATTCCTCTTTGGGAAGAAACACCTTGATTGTTTTAGCACAGTCCAAATCATGCCAATGCCCTTGCTGATTTGCTCTTGATCTTGAAGCCAAATTTAGGTACCATGAAAAACAAAATACTTGTAAAAGTCAGCAGGCTGATATGATGAAAACTCCTCTGTTCCCAGCACATAATTAAAAATCCTTCAATCTATTAAAACTAAAAAATGCTGAAGAAATCCACATTTCCTCACAGTTGCCTCTTATGTGGGTAAGGTGGAGGATCAAGTACTCTTTGCACTACGTTAATAAATAAATGTTTTAACAAAAAACTAAAAACAAAAGAAAACAAAACAAACCATGTATCTTTTACAATTTATCATTAATATTTGAATAAACTCCAAGTCAGAAATGCTTTCAGTATGTTTTAATGCAACTAATTGAATATCAACCCTCCTCTCTTACCCCACCCCAATATATAAAATTCTACAGCAACACTTAACATTATCTTTGAAATAATATGAAAATTTTTTGTCCAGATTCCAAAATCAGAATTACAAGATATTCCAAAACAGTTCCCCTCGATCTGTTTCTATCAGTCAAAATAAAGGTATTATTTTATAACTTAAGTTGCACAGTCACTACATCACAAGTGATTTTGTTTAATAGTGTACAGGGACAGATAGCCTGCCTGTCCTAACTGGTGATAAGTTATCTTTGAGGAAAATACAGTGTTTCTTACATAGTTGACTGCTAATTTTTGGCATTACCAGGACAGACAGTCCTATCATTCTACTTTCTTTTAAAGAACAATGCTGTGAATTACCCAGAATAGTCTGTGGCTAGCAGAGCAAGGCAATTGTCAGCTGGTGATGCCTTTCCTTTCTTTAAGTGCCAAAAAATCTTTAATGTTTAAAACTGTGCCTAATTTTACATCTTAGATTAGATCTAAAAATCTCAGTAAGGCTGTGGGATATCGCTATGCAGATCAAAGACAGCATAATAACTAAGGGGAAATCAGCTCTGGAGAATACAAGAAAATCATTCTGCAGAATAAGCAGTGTGTCAAAATAAAATCATCTGATGTATTGGGATATCTATACTGATGCTTTCCCTTCTTTAGTAGTTCACCTTTAGGTTTCAAAGACTGAAAGAATTATTCATATTTATAATATCACATAAGCAAGAATACCTGTGTCATACACTGTAGCTGCTCTGCTTGTGACTGAGGAAACATTAATAAAATAAGTTTAGACCACAAGAGAAAAAATTATTTCAATATTTTTCTTGGGCTTTTCTGTGGGAGAAATTGTGCACAGACTCGCAGGACCTATCTGTTTACTTGATCTCTGACATCTTGAGTCTTTATGTTCTGTAATTCTGCTCTATATTCCTGCAATATGACAAGAGTCACTAAAGAAACTTGTCTTTTCACACCCCATAGGTTATTGCTCAAAAGTACAAATCATTAAATTAATATTATTTGAATATGTGTATGATTAAATAAAAATACTACAATCCATTTTATATTATATATATTTTACAGAAAAGCTACATATTCTGTTCAGTCTTAGAATGTTTTCTGTTAAGAATAGGTGGTAATGACTTCAGGAGATTCAAATTCCTTTGAAATGTCAGATTTCACACTACAGGATGTAAAGGTGTAAAAGAAAGGCAATCTAAAAGATCATGCTTTGAAACTTGGAGCCTATTAATCAGAAAAAAAAAACCCAAACATTGACAAGGTGACAACATCCTGCATGACAACAGTGAGCTCGATGTGGTGTTCAACTTTATTAAAAATCAGAATTTATGATGCAGCAATTGAACCTGTTCAGTTGTGGTGACATGAATTGTCCTGAGCGAATAACATACTATATTAATATTTTAGTTGAAATTCCTGGACTGTATGGTTGATTAATAAGCTGTACTTCAGGCTGAGAATATATGGCTGTTCAATATAACTTGGTTATGAATAATCCTTATTACAGAAAAAGCAGCCTCCTCTGAGGTTCAGAATAGACATGTCAGTGGAGCAGAGGGACTTGTATTATTAATCCTCCCATGTTCAAATGCATGTCTGTATCCAACACAGGTCAATACATATCCCAGAGCATTATGAAAATGCATGCATTATTGAAGCTTTTTTCTAGTCAGGAGGACAACAAGAATGTCATGAGGTTGTGCAAGGAGGAAATCAGAAGGGCCAAAGCCCAACTAGAAATTAATCTGACTATTACTGTAAAAGATAGTAAAAAATGTTTTTACAAATACATCAGCAACAAAAGGAGGGTTAAGGAGAATTTCCATCATTTACTGAACAGAAGAGGAAACAGTAACAAAGATTAAGGAAAAGGCTGAGGTACTAATGCCTTCCTTGCCTCAGTCTTTAATTGCAAGAACAGTTGTTCTCAGCCCCCTGAGCTGGAAGACAGAGAGGGAAAGGAAAAGGAAATCCCCGAATGCTAAGGGGGAATGGTCAGCGACCTGCTTAGACACGCAGAAGTCTATGGGGACAGATGGGATCAATTCAAAAGTCCTGATGGAGTTGGCAGAAGAGCTTGCCAAAGCACTTTCCATCATTTACCAGCAGCCCTTGCTAACTGGGGAGGTCCCAGTTGACTTGAGGTTACTGTATGTGACACATACAAGTGCTACAAGAGCCAGAACGTGCAGAACAACCCTATGTTCAGCCCAGTCAGCACGGATTTAGAAAAGGTAGGTCCAGCTTGACCAACCTGATCTACTTCCATGAAATGGTGGAACACTTAGTGGATGAGAAAAAGGCTCTGGATGTTTTCTACCTGGACATTAGTAAATCCTTTGATATTGTCTCCCACAATATTCTCCTGGAGAAACTGGCTGCTCGCGACAAGTCCACATTTTGCTGAGTAGAAAATTGGCTTGATGGCTAAGTCTGAAGAGTGCTGGTGAATGGCATTACATCCAGCTGGTGACCATTCACAAATAGTCTTCCTGAGGGCTCAGTGTTGGGGTCAGTCCTGTTAAATATCTTCATTGATGGCCTAGATAAGGGTATCAAGTGCACCCTCAGTAAGTCTTCAGGTGGCACCAAGTTGGACAGCAGTGTTTATCTGCTGGAGGGTAGGAAGCCTCCTCAGAGATACCTGGACAGGCTGGATCAAAGGGCCAAGGCCAGCTGTAAGAAGTTCAACAATGACAAGTGCTGGGTCCTGTACTTGGGTCACAGCATCCCTCTGCAGTGCTACAGTCTGGGGGCAGTGTGACTGGAAAGCAGCCCACAGGAAAGGACCTGGGGGTGTTGATCAACAGCCATGTGGATCTGATCCATGTGCCCAGGTGGCCAAGAAGGCAAATGGCATCTTGGCCTGTATCAGCAATAGTGTAGCCAGGAGGACCAGGGCAGTGATTGTCTCCCTGTACTCAGCACTCATGAGGGCACATCTCAAGTCCTGTGTTTTATTCTCAGTCCCTCAATAAAGGATAGACATGGAAGAACTGGAACATGTCCAGAGAAGGGTAACAGAGCTGCTGAAGGGTCTGAGAAATCTTATGAGGAGCAGCTGAGGGAGATGGGTGTTTAGCCTGGAAAAAAAAGGAAGCTCAGGGGAGACCGTATTGCTTTCTACAACTGCCTGATAGAGATTGTAGCAAGGTGGGGATTAGCCTCTTCTCTCTGGTAATGAGTGCCAAGACCAGAGAAAAAGGCTTCAAGAGGAGGTCTAGACTGGATATTAGAAAAAAATTCGTAATCGAAAGGAAGGCAAAAGGACAGACTGTCCAGAGAAGTGCAATTAAAAGCTGTAAAGATAAAAATCTCTCATCACTTTATATCTGAACTAAGGACTGGCATCAGGAAGGAACAGAAGTGGCTTTGGAAATAAAAAGTGATGCACTAATTATAACATGGAAGATTATAACATGGGAAGTTATGTTTAAATAACAGAAATTATTGCCTATGGAGTTACACAAGAAGTTTGAGATAAAAAAAAAATGTTGAGAAGATTCCATTCCTTGTTTGCTTGCATGACTACCCAAGGTTTAAAATTGCTGAAATGCACTATTATAGTGAATCATATGATTGCTTCATGTCCAGATTTGGCTTAGTCATGCTACACTTAGAAGCACTCTGGAACACTGGAACTTCCTGGGAATAACTGGTATTTGAAGTCTTTGAAAATGAGAATCACTTTCCTTTGAAGAACTGTAAAAAGATACAGTTTTTGAAAAACTCTGTCTATCACTGACAAGCAACGGTTTCTGAATTTTAAAAAAACAAAAAACAAAACCAAAAAAAACACAAACAAACAAAATCCACAGTGGAAGTGCAAATTACTGTTTTGATCCCTCTTGTCATATGTGGGGTCTTTGATCCCACTCTTTTCATATGTTTCAGGGTGGGAAGTCTGTACGTTTTAGTTAAATCAGTGAAGACCTAGAGAAAATCCAGTGCAGTAGAATGGTTCATAAACCCTCATTTGGATTCCAGTAAAGTGAAGTTAGCAGTTTGGGGAAATGGAAGCATTCAAATTTCTTTGTTACCAAATCCTGAGAGTGAAGACTCTCCTTGGCTATGGTAAATGGCTAAGTAAACACTTTTCCTACATTTTTTAATGCAAGAAAATAGTACACTCATATAGGAATGTGACCAGAAATATTACCTGAGGCAGAACTGCAAGGGGCTAATAATTTGCAAGTAAAAAACACTATTATAGTTTTCAGACAGCTTTGTGGTAATGAGCACAATGGCCACAAATCCAAGAAGCAGATCTAACACTGTCCAGAAGGAGAAACACAAAATATCGCCTCTCTAAACTTACTTTGGTTACAATTAATATATAATAAAACCCAGTTGAAACAATAGCACTCTAATAATCTAAAAAAGATAGTGAAGTGACATAGACTATGCCAACACAAAGCATACACAGGCTCTCCTTCATTCCTGAAGTATTTGATAGGAAATAACTTGTTCTGGATTTAAAAATTCCCGCCCTAATACAATATTTCATCACCTAATAGGGATTACTATTTCCAGACCAGTTCTTACCTGTGACCCAACAACTCAGAAATTTGCTCAGGATTGTCAAAGCCTATCTCAGGAGAGATAGCAGAGTATACTAATATAGAAGCATTTTGTTGAGCTGTTGGAAAAAGATTGAATTTAAATAGCATGTTTAGTGCATTCTCCTATATAATCACCCTGACTGCAAAGTCTCAAACATGTACAGTGAAACAGCCAGTGATCTGCATGCAGCTCCTTGACAAGTCCAAATACTAGCAGTATTCAGGACATGTTCTGTAACCATCTGGACATCATAAAACAGGGAAAGGAAATTAAATTGGAGATAGCTTGCCAGCTAATTTGATCAGTTCAAAGTTAAGACTAGCACTGCAGTATCTCCAAGAGGTGACATAGATCTGCACTACAAATTGTTTGGTTTTATTTAACTAAAAAAAAATAAAGTATCTGTTTTAAAAAACAACAGATGAAATCTGTAAAAATATTTGGCTTTGAATTAAAAAAACAAAAACAAAATGCACAAACATTCTCTTTGATACATACGTATTTGACATTTCAGTTAATGAAAAATTTTGACTTTTTCATGTTACTTAGATTTCATCATTTTTTTCCAGTGTTGAGAAAACAATAGGAATCAAAAGATCAGATATTTGTCCAGCTTTCACTGGTCATATTTAAGTAAGTTTCCCAGACAGAGTATCTTTGGCTCGTGTTGTTTATCAATGTGTCCCTGTGACATGCCAACCCCATTCAAACAAAATATCAACCTAGGCAGACTTTGCTTGATTTTACACCTTTAATTTGCTTATCTGTTCAAAAGATAAAATGAACAATCAAAATAAATCATAGTTCAGCAAACACCTAATAATATTAGCCCTGTTTCTCACCTACATACTTCTTAACTTGAAATATGCAAAGGTGAAATTTGACCATTGATTTGGATTCTGGATTCAAGATTCATTCATGCTTAGAAACAGATTTACCTGCATATAAGATAACACATAACGTAGCTTATTGCTTATGATTAGTGATCTCTAAGTTAATGTGTAGAACATTTAGCTTTCATTTCATTTAAGAATTGCAAAATGTATAAAGACTTGTGGGATCTTCTTACTTGCTAGTTTGGGGATAAACTATAAAAATGTAAAGATTAATTTAAAAAAAACCAAAGAAAACAAAAAATCTTTCTCCTATCCTACCAAGATGGTCTTCTTTGCAGAATAAAGAGGAAAATTCTAAAAATCATACATTTGAAATGATGATGTTTCTCATCCCAAGTGACCATTACATGTCCTGCTCTCCTGGAGATGGCCGAACACCAGCCTGCACTTGGAAAGCACAAAAAAACTCCTTGTTTGGCTTTGCTTGCATGCACAGCTTTTGCTTTCCCTCTTAAACTGTCTTTATGTCAAGCCACAATTTTTCCAATTCGTACTCTTCCAATTATTTCCCCAGTCCCACTGGTGGAGGAGAGGGTGAGTGATTGCATGGGGCTTTTTTGCTTTCTGGGATCAATCCAGGATGGGTGTGAAGGTCTATTCTCCACAATCCTGATGCTGTAATGATCTCTCACATTTTTCCTCATTTTGTTTTCCCTAAATATTTCTCTGCAGTGTTTGGGGTTTAGCCATATCTGAAGGTGCACAAAGAGAGAACTAAGAGAGCCAGGATATCAGAAAAAAACCTCATAAATAAATCCACAGTACCTGAGATGCTAACTCTGTTGATATGTGATGGTAAATGTAGTTTATCTGTGGAAAAAAATTAAAAAATAATAATTGGAAATGGAATAATTAATCTTTCTAGACTGTCATTTTACCAGGGCCCAAAAGCTCACTCTCAAAGTGCTCCCTATAAGAAAGTTTTGGAGCACTCTGAGTACTAGCCTACTCTTTCCATCTCAGTCACCTAATATTTTTATTAGGAATGTAGAGGGAAAGATAACTACTCCTGTGCTTCATACATTTTGTTGCTGATATGGAATTGAGAAGAGATGGCAAAGACCATGTCAGCAACCCTTATCATCATTCAAACTTGTATTTTCTCTGCCAATACAATTCGGTTACCATGGTGCTGTTTGTGGTACTAACATTTTGATTACATGCAGTAATTTTCAAAGGAAAGGACTGTTACAGTAACCACAGTAGCACTTAGTATTTTTCATCTTCAAAGAGTATGACAGGCATCAGCTAATTATTTCTCATAGCCCTTTAATTCTCTTTAGAGGGGTATGGAGAGACAAATTCAATCCTGACTGTAAATAAGCCCAGCCATCTCAGTTTTACCAATAGAGCTGGAGCAGGCTAGTTAACACGTTGTTGGCCAGTGCCAGTGAGATTATTTTTGCTAGCATCAACAGCAAGTTGATTTTATATGGCACGTTTGAAAAACAAGAAATAATTAAGTCCTTGCATTAGAAGGTTTATAAGGTTTATTTATAAGGTTATTTCATTGCAAAGCAATGAACCCTTGTTTTTCAATTCAGTAAATCTCATAAGCAGTCTAACCTTTCAAGCCTGTGAGTGATCCTACTGACTTCAGTTTAGAAGCTCAAGCACAACTACAGATATTTGACGGGTCTGGGAATGCAAAAACAAGCGCTTTCAGGATGAGGATGACTGTTAGCTGAGGATGGAGGCATAAATTGTTCTGGTACCTAAATCTAAACCTGTGATTTTAGATAGTGCCCTCTCTGTTAGGCACACAAAAAAAGCTTACCAGATCATTACCTTCCCTTTTCCTCTTTATTTTACAGTGCATGAAGGTAAGCAGGCATATATTTAAGAGGTGCATGGAACCATCACCATATACTTTATCTTATACACTACACGCACCAGCAACTATTAAAACCTTATGGTCCTGAAAGGCTGTGAACATTACATATCTAGTAATGCACTCATTACTGCAGTGCTGAGTGTTTGGCTTCTATAAACTCACTGGTTCAAGAGGAAACATAGAGGAGCCCTGCTTCAAATCTGCTGGGTTTATGTGTGAACTGAAACAAATCATCATCTCAGAGAATCAGTACACAAGTGAATCTTTTCTTAGAATGTTTCTTAAAAAGATTATTGAAAAGGATGGTAAAATTTTCAAAATTAGTATACCTTGACCCTCAGACATGGATAAGTTTACTTAAACATAATTAACATTTTATCTGCAAGTAGCTGGAGGTTCCCCATAAATTTCACAGACCTTAGGAAAAGAAGTGACTGCATAGCAATTCTTCATGCAAAAAACCCTCCCTTCATTAACAAGTATCATATCATCCTCATCGTCTTTCATTTCTTTCCTATCATTTCTCTCTCTTCAACAGCCAAAGTTTCCTTTGAATCTTTAGACTCTTCTGGTTTGAGCTATGCAACAGGCCGTATGAGAAGGCTGGGTAGAGGAAAAGAGAGAAATCTTTTCTTCTGCCATCAGCACTTTCCTTTATGCACATATGAAATAGAACATTTCGCAGAAGACTTACCCTCACTATAAGACTGGAACTTGCTTTATCTTAACTGTCATACAAGTGTACTATGTATCTTGTCTTCCTTTGCAGCTTTCCATTCCCTGTACCCTGCATTTCATTGCTCCCTACATTTCTTCCTTGAGTTCAGCCCTCTTATTTCAGAATTCTTCCTTGAAATTAATGTCTTTTCTGACTTAAAAATTAATGGCTTTTCTTCCAAAACAAGGTATGATAGCTAAGAGTTTTCCCTTGGCTTGACTCAAGCTTATCATTCTGCCCTATTCCAATGTCTGTCTCTTCCTACTTCATCATAGTTGTAGGAGTACACAAAAGCCAGACTGACATCTGTGTGTAAGGAATGCCAGATCTGCTTACCTCTATTAAACCTGAGCTGGGTATACTTGCCTTGGCATTTCAGTGCAGTGATGGAGGACTATTTAATAAAAATATGTCTGTGGGGTTTATTTCCTCAGAAGTTTACTATAGCCTTTAGTGAGAACCTCCAGCTGAAACTACCCCACCCACCTTACTTGATAGGCTGCGGGTGTTCAGTAGCCCCTCTGCCCACAGATTAGAGCCAAGAACTATGGGACACAAGGATACCCCTTCAGGCATCCCATGAAGCCAAGTACACCTCAGACCTCCACCCAGAGGATAATCTAATTTACTGCTAACCATGTTAATAAATGTGTAAAATGTGAATCATGTAAAAGCTGAAACCAGTAAATCAAAAGTTGAGCAGATTCATGTTTTATATTCACTTTTCATAGGTTTTAGAAATTAGGCTCATAGAGGATTACAGTACAAGGAAGCTTTATGGAAAAGCAAGAGCATTCATCAAAAAAAAATTAAGAGTATGATTACTTGAAGTCTAATTCAGACATTCTCACATGAGGAAATACTGGTTGTGACAAAATGTTAGGGAGAATTCCTTGGATAAATAAATAATTTTTTTTTTGCTCTGGGTCTGGTACATCTCTGGAACAGATTCAATTTTTTAAGTTTCAGTGCAGTTTTCAGTCTCTAACACATCTATTAAAGAAATCTTCTATGCCTAAAATAACACCATTTATTTTAAAATAATCAATACATCAGACAGATAGAGCAACCACAGCACATTGAGCCTTGAAGAAATAGGTTGGCCTAATGTTCTACAGCCCAAGGGAAGGACAGATGATATTTACACTACCTCTGAATATGAATAAGAACACTAAAGTTTATAAGGTTATTCCATTAACTGGATCCATCACTGGACAGCATGAAAATTGTATTATGTTTCCGGACAAGGTCTTGGGAGAATTATAAAGGGGCCATTGACGTTATTTTTTATTTTGCCTAAATTAAATGAAGGCTTTACTTTTAAAAGATTTTTATTTGGCTATAGATCAATGTTCCATTGCATGTTTCAATTTATCCTGTCCTGTGTACTGTAAAAATTTTCTTGCTTTTATTTATAGGAATATTTAATTAGTAAATACTATGTAAGTAATTCTTTGTTCTACAAATGTTTATCTTATAAAAACAGTTGCAAGTTACCTACGACTACTTAATATGACTTTCAATTGAGAATTTTAATTTCAAGATGCATTAGTTGGGAAGTTATCCTCTGAAAAATACAGAGATGTTCATAGTATATGTCGTCTGGCCTTCTCCCATTCAAAACTAACACAAGTATGCACACAGGCTAGGGAGGTCTGAAACCACACTTCTGAGAAGGAGAGAAACACACAAATCTGTGATGGACAATTTGGACAGGAGGCAGTGTTCTGCTTCTAGATGATGAGAGAAGTAACTCTCAATCCAGCTCCTTAGTAATAGTCAAAAGTCTCACTCCTCTTTCTCCCAGCAGTAATTGTCCTCCATCCTTTCTATTCCAAACCCATCTTCCAGAAGGAGCGACACTCCAAACTGCCCACATCTGTTGAAAAGCACATTTCTTTAGGGGACAGATGGCCAAGGTCAGCAATATGGCCACCTCTTCTAAGGCAGTTCTATTTCCCCAGTCCACTCACCTGGAAAATTGGGTTGGAAAAGAAAAAAAAAAAAAGCAAAAAAACCAACAAAAAAAACAGAGAAATGGCATATTCTAGACCATAAAACTAGGACTAAATAAAAAAAAAAACCAAAACCATTAACACCAGGTATAATTTATTATATGGATTGAACAGTTACAGGAAATCTGCTACTTCTTAAAAGAATTTAAAAGATCCTCAACTCTAAAAATAATCAGACACCGAGAAGGCAAGTACCATGCAGACTCACATCTATCATCCATGGAGAAACAGAATTATAGTCAGAGTATGACATGTAACACCTCTGTGCTCTGTGGGATAGGCAAGGTCATTCTGAAATTACCACAAAGAGCCAGCACGGGGGAGGAAAGATATGAAACATTCATTCTTAGCAGCCTTGTCTTCCCTGTGAGGAGAAAAGATGAGTTTCTTACTTTGCAACCTAAACTAGTTAAAACCCTAATGAAGAAAGGGTAGTTTTGTAGTTGGTGTGTGAGTTTGTTTTTTTGTTGTTGTTGTTTTTTTTTTTTTTTTCTAATGCATTAAACTGAGTCTTTATGTGTTGTGGTTTAACTCTAGTTGGCAAGGAAGCACCACACTTGACCACCTCTCTCTGGTGAGATGGGTAAGACAATTGGGAAGGTTAGTCAGAGAACTAGTTGGTTGACATCAAGATATATTTATAGGAAAAGCAAGAGCCACACCCATAAACAAAGTAAAACAGGAAATAATTCACCCCTTCCCATGACCATGCCATTTCCAGGAAAAATAAGGGTCCCTGATGTATAGCGGTTACCATATAGCAGATATGCCATCACCCTTAACATCCCCCACTTCCCTTCTTCTTCCCCTAGCTTTATATGGAGCATGATGCCATAAGGTCTAGAATCTCCCTTTGGTCAGTTGGGATCAGCTGCCCTGGCTGTGTCCCCTTCAAAAATTCCTACTCACTGGCAGGACAGTAAGAAAAGCAGAAAATG
>VYXF01005967.1:280942-319569 GCA_013397295.1 Polioptila caerulea | reverse complement strand
ATAAAAATTCTGTACTATCAATCTTGCTTTCAGCACAAATCCAAAATACAGAGCCGTACCAGCAATTGTGAATAAAATTCACTCTACCCTAGCCAATATCGGCACATGTTGGTATATAATCTGAATGCCATGTCAACTGCAGTCTGTTTCATATAGGACTCTAACAGTCTCAACCATCTGAGAAGCTTCAGAAAGAAACATATAACATATGTAAGAAATGTATGGATGACTTAAGATACTTACTGAGAATTTCCTGAAGGAAAGAAACCTTAACATCAAGCAACCATCTCTGGCTCCT
Organism: Polioptila caerulea; assembly: GCA_013397295.1. Lineage (NCBI taxonomy): Eukaryota > Metazoa > Chordata > Aves > Passeriformes > Certhiidae > Polioptila > Polioptila caerulea. The sequence continues at coordinate 319,271 of VYXF01005967.1, read as the reverse complement.
CTGACCCCTTCCTTACCTCCAGCCAAGAGCACTTGGCAGAATAGCAAAAATGAAAGGTTATTGTCATCTTGGTTAATATTAAATTCAGTCAATTACCATTTGGCTTCTGAATCAAATCAATTCAGAAAATGAAAAAAAGCCCCAATTATGATTTCCTTGCTTTCTGCTAGGCAGAACAAATATTGTTTTATCATATCTGGCCATGCAGTTTTTAAACTGTTCACCAGTTTATCAGCCTCACTGTCCGTATCAAATATTGACTCTCTTTCCTGTTTTTCCTTGGAAACCATTCTCCATTCTCCCTGTACACCTTCACCACCTTTCAAGATATCAGTGTTCCAGTTTTATCAAATTTAGAAAATATATGCTATAAGATCTGTAAATATCATAATCTTTTGCTACTGAATATCAAATTCACAGTGTATTGGCATGCAAGCTATACTCAATAAAAATGGGGTTTTTTAATGTCAAACAAGGCAGACATTCAATGAATCAGAAGTAAATATATTTTCCTAGATAAAATACATTTAAAGACAATAAAAGAGAAAAAAATAAACAGTGGAATCCTACAAAGATAAAAAAGATGATGAGTAAATGTCAAAATAAGCAAGGGTCTTAGATATAGTCAGCAAAATCCTGTGGATTACAGCTTAAATTTTATTATATTTTATTATATTATATGTGGTTTCTGGGGGAATTCATAAGTACTAAAGTTACAATATAAGGATGGCCATACCAAGTCCTTTGGAGCATAGAGCTGAAAGTTGTACTTTGTCACCCTTCTTCACCTTCAGAAACACCTGAAATCAATGCAGCTTTGAACACTGTCAATTGTTTCCCTGAACTAAGACAAGACATACAAGTCTGGAAAATAACATCAAGTTACGGACAGGGTAAACACTGTACATCACTCAAGAGGACGTTTCTCTCTGTGGGATTTTTTATTCTGGATGGCAAGAAAATTTCAGAGTTTTCCTGTGTATAGTTATGTTTTAACAGATAGACACAGGAATTTAGAAGGTCTAAATATAGGTTTATTTTACATGTAACAATAACAAAATTCAATGTGCCGTCGTGTCATATTTCCATTATTTTATTTTATAGGCAAATCACTTGGCAGTAGTATTTTATCTGATATTGCCATCTCACAGTAGAGATAGCATTATCTTAAAATATCTTTGATAGTAGATGAGTTGTAACCTAATCTTCCATTTTCAAAATAGAATGCAGAAGACAACTGAAACATGTAGGGTTCTATTGTCTACAATACATTTGTGCAACAGTAAGAATAAAGAATATAGAATAATAAAATATCTTACTAAAATTACAACAGAAACATTGAGAATGACGGGTACAATCTCTAATGAGTTATAATATTTAAGACAATTTATAGGCTTTTTCACATAATAGAAGCTAAGAACTTTGGCGCATTTTCTTCTTTGTGGATGAGGAGAACATAATTCTTGTGAAATTGTTATATCTTAGGTTTCTAAGAAACGTGAAATTGTGGAAAACCAATTTTGTCACAGCCAGGCTATGTACCACAGCAACCCAAATAGGAGGCTAAGGGACAATTAATTTAACTGCATTTCAAACACCTGAATTAGCTGGCTAATTTACCAGGCTAATCTCTTAATGAAGTTAGAGAGGTGTAAAACCTTCAGTATTTATTGGAAAGATTAATTCAGAGTACTTCCAATTCTTTAGCCATCAATTTCAGGAATCTACTAAACTAGACCCAACTGGATTCTTACCCAGATGTTTAAAGCTAGACACTATACATACGTATTAAACCCTTGATCTGTATTAGAATCTCAACTCTTTCAACAGCTAAAATATTGAAGCAGTGGGGGAGCTTAGTTATAATAATAGATGATCTGGAATGCTAAGATAACAGAGCAACATAATCATCTTCATTTCAAGACAATCCAAGCCAGTGAGCTAACCCTTATATTAAAGGTTAATAAATCAATCCCTTCTTTCAGATTATCATCTTCCTGGCTAGGCTCTTTTGCAAACATCCCACCTTCTCTTAGGAAATGAGAAGTAATGGTAAAATTATTTTGAGTAATACTATGAATACTAATAATAATAGAAAAAGAATTATTACTGGTTTGTTTCCCATTGGTTTTCAAATTTGTTTCTAATATGAAACTTATCATTTTAGACTGAAGGTTTAAAGTCATTCCAGCATTTCCATAACCTGCAAAGTACTTCACATTTTAATCTCAGTCAGTTTCACAAATTCCATATCCCTACCTTAAATAATAAATGTAGTCAAAGAGCAGTTATTATAACAAATGGGACATTTGACACTGGTTTCTATACAGGTTTTTTTTGTGATGCCTCAAGCAGTTCTGCATGTTGTACATCACAATACGTATGCGATCATTTAAATGTTCAGTGTGATTGATGGTTAATTAAAGCTTCTCATAGCAACGAGTCACAGTAACTTTGCAGTGCTGATAAATCCCCAACAGTCTGGTTGTCCTTTCTTTTCTAATTATATTGCCCCTGTTCTTTTATGAAAGTTATCAGGTGCCACTAAATGAGTACCTCTATTTTTATGACTTGCAATAGAGCTAATATCATGCTGATAGATCCACTGAGCTTTACTTTGCTGTGGATGTTTACAAATGGTTTCATAAAACCTTTTTAAGAAGGGATTTTTTAGTACCTGTGTAAACTCATTGTGTACTGCTTAATTAAGAAGTTTAACAATATAAATAACATTATGGTCTTATTAATCTCTGGCTAGGAAGTGGTTTTAAGAACTTTAGGGATTTCAACTGACTATATTTTTTAAAATGTACTTCATTGAAGCACGTTGAATCTGCTTTGTATGAATATGCTGTTTATGAATATGCTGAATATGTGTCATATGTTGAATGTACTGTTTTAGTAATCTCTGCTGCTACCCTAGTAGAGTTCATAAATTAGCAGCATAACATTTAACTTGTGAAGACAGGCCCTTTGTTTAATTACTATTATAAAAATTCTTGTTTTATACTCTTTTTATTTTATTCTTTATTGCAAGCAACTAAGAAAAACCTTTAAGACTGTGCTGAGTCCTTGAGACCTGCTGAAGTATTCTACAACATTTAGAATCCTCTTGTATCCAAACCAAAAATTCATCAGATTTTTTCATTGTTTATAAGTAAACAGAACATTTCAGTGAATTTCATTATACTTCTCAAGTATGGACTTTGGTTTTAAAAAAAACAGTCATGAAAGTCTAGTAAAAAATGACATAGAAATCACTTTGGCTTCTTCTGATCAACTGTTCTTTTTACTGCTCCTCATCTACATACTTTTATTCATTTGAAAGGCAAGTTTTTGATCTAAGTTGGTTTTTGTATATAAGTTATTATCTGAAGAACAATATTCATACAAAGTATGGTATAATTTAAAAGCTAAAACAAGATATGACATCAGAAAAAACAGAAACATGACCAATGCTACAGTGGACTTGTGAACATGTTCATGTACATGTTTGTCAGTCAACATCAAAGGTAATAGATATAGAGAATGTACCTTAAGTATACCAAGTAGCTGCCACCTGCTTTATAGAAGTGTTTTCTTCTGGAGGTGAAATAAGTAAAGAAAACACAAAAATACAAGATGTACAAGATGTGTAAGGGAAGAAGTCTGTTCAAAAGCTTGAAGAATTCTTTCCACTCTAACTGACCCTTACTCAGATCTTGTTCTGAAACCAGAGGACTTTGTTCAGCTTTTGTTTTACCCATCTGTCAATTTAGGAGCAAGATTGTCTTTGAATGTTAAGAACACTGAGCCCTTTACTTGCTTTAATGGAAAGGCTTCCTTAAAGAGAATCATTTATTGTTGTCTTCTTTAGCCATAACATTGTCAACTGTTCAAATAGCTCACTTTCAGACAAAGCAATTCCTAGTTAATTGAATTTATTCCAACAATTTTAAATTGCTTTACTTTTGGTTGTAATTACACATGCAACTAATAAATACACTGTAGGCTCAAACTCTTCCTGTTCTTTGCCGTCAGAAAATGTATTTGCAGAACCACTAGTAAATACTATTTTAATGCTAATTTTACTGCTACACATTTAACTTAGTTTGCCCTTATTAACCCAGGCCTTCAAACAATGCAAAAGACTGTGGATATAAGTAAAATTATTTAAATTATGGCAATAGCTAAATAAAATGAAAAACTTGTGTTTTATCTGTAATATTTTTGCTATCAAACAATTTCTCTATCCTGGGCCAGATGACCTTATTTTTCTTTTCTGAAAATGAAATCTTCAAAATGAGGGAACAATAATTGGACTCAGAGATGGTTTACACATAACTGATTTTATATTATTTTATTTATATATAGACCTGGTTTAAGTCTCAAGAAGACATAAAGACATATGCGTGGAAAATCACTAGTTTGCTTTTGGGCTTATCCTTTGGTAACCAAGGCTGGCTTCTCTGGATCATCCCACAAAACAGGACTTTCAGCATAACCTCCTAGTTTGCAATTCATATGCATGAAGCAGGATTCTGCTCTGAATCTATCTCTAGAGGAGAAATTGTGCCTGCATCAGCTCACAAACCTATAGTGAAATCTCTGAAATATATATGTAGTCCTGAAAATATTCCTGGTTTTGATATAACCATGCCAATGTACAAATCCATGGTACATCTGCTTCTTCAATATTGTGTGCAGTTCTGGCCCTTCCCTCCTCCTATATCTCAGGAACTTACATGTCTAAGCTCAAACAAAGGGATGGAGTGTCTTACTCAATGCCTGAGTGAACTTGATCTCTGCATTCTGGGAAGAAAAACATCTTGGAGATACTGTAAAAGTTTATAAAATTAAGTAACAAATAATAAGAGGTGGACAGGGTTAAACACTGTATACCAAAACAAGACAAGGATAAGACAAGCCAGGAGGAGTCAGGCTCAAAAGAGATGGCTGAATTGTGGAACTTCTTGCCAAACCATGTTTGATTGCTCATTTCAAAAGAGGCTTAGGGGAAACTTTAAAAGGTCATGGAAGACTGATCCATAGCAGTTTGCTAAATACACAGATAAGATGTTCATTCATATCAAGAGTCCATGACCTGAAAATAGAGTAAGGCTGGAAAGACATAATGTAAGAATACAATAAAATCATAGAATCATTGAGGCTAAAAAAAGACCTTTGAGAACATCAAGCCTAACTGTAAAGCTAACAATGCCAAGTCCACCACTAAATCATGTCTCTAAGTGTCACATCTACTTGCCTTTTGAACACCACTGAGGTGACTCAAGCATTTCCCTAGTCAAAGTGTTCCAATGCTTGAGGATCCATTTGGTGAAGATATTTTTCCTAACATGCAGTCTAAACCTCTCTGGCAATTTCAGGCCATTTCCTCTTGTCCTATTGCTTGTTACTGGGCGGAGGAGACTGACTCTCACCTGGCTACAGCCTCCTTTCAGGCAATTGTAGAGTGATATGGTCCCCTCGAGCCTCTTTTTCTGCAGGTTAAGCACCCTCAGCTCCCTCAGCTGCTCCTCATAAAACTTTTTCTCCAAACACTTCACCAGCTCTGTTGTCCTTCTCTGGACATGATCCAGCTCCTCAATGTCCTTATTTTAGTGAGGGGCCCAGAAATGGACACGGGATTTGAGCTGTGGCAAAGTAGAGGGACATGATGACTCTCTATACTCTTTTCTAGGCCTCCACATTTGATCATTATCTGGGACAGAATATTAGATTATGTGGATATTTGACTCAGTATAGACATTCTTGTACTTTATTGGAAGTGTGCATGAATCTACACTAGCAATTCACTACTTTTCACCTATTCCAAACATTACATGGGAAGATGAAACATGAAAAAGGGCTAAATTTTACTAGCTCATTAACTCTTCTTATTTTTACATTATGGATTAATTTCAATTTACCCTGAAAGCATTGCATTAGCTGCTTCATTTTCAACCTCAAATAGAAAAAATATATTAAATCTATAGTGTACCTCTTCCTCTTGTAAATTTTACTTAACATAGCTCTGATTTTTCTTTTGAATTCATAGATAATCAGCTAAGGAAAAGACTCAGAGAGTTGTTTCTTCCCCCTGCCCCTCCCTCCCTGCCATGTCTTCCTAAACCATTCTATACCCACACAGTTGTGACAAATGTCAATAGAACACATCTGCAATTGTTCCATCCTTTATTGGTTAGTTATGGGATGCAATGATGGTCAGATGAAGATCAATGTTACATCTGTTTCCATTTTTTCTGTCCTATTCTGGAGTTAGTTAAAAAGAATTCATATCAGTCTCCTTTTTCATTTATTCATTTAATCTTCTTAACATTCTTCAAGCCTGTTGCTAAGAGATAATCAAGAGAAGAAAAAAGCTACATATAGAAACTAAGTAAAATTCCTTACTTTAAGAAAAAAAAAACATCTTCCAGAATGCCTAGCAATCCTTCCAGCTGGCAGGAGATGCAATGTATAGTATATAGCAACCCGGCTCTGTCCTTTACACCAGAGAGAGATTAGCTGCTCCACGCAGACTATAAACTACAACTGGCAACCTCATACAATAAGAACAGGCAGCCACAATCCACTGAAACTGATTCCGTGCCAAATGCCTCCAACCAACCTTACAGCCAAGGGACCAGACCGTAATTCTTCAGGTAAATACATTCAACTAAATGAGTCCTTTCATTTCAGGCAAAGAAGACAAGGAGCAAATAAGAGCATGAGAGACAGAAACTGGAACAGAGTTGCAGCACAGCATCCAATATAATTAGCAGTCATTCTGGAACATGTTAGGAAAGCCAGACCAAGCACTCTGCATTTGGAATTAATGCCCAAGGCTACATCACGGCAGGGCTCCAGAAGATCAAAACAAGGAGTCTGAAGGATTGAAAAGCACAGGCTATGTGAATGCTTTTCTATCCATGCAATTGGTTAGATTCTAGAAAGCCTTCCCCAGAAAATTTTGGTCAGACTTGCCTCACAGAGACCAGTGAAAACATCTTAAACCACAGCACAAATGTTACCTAACTGCTACAAGCCCTCTTCTTGATGGTACTGCTCTCTACTTCAGACATTTGTGTAGGCATTGCATACATTCGCAACATGCAAATCATTAACCAAATGTAATTTACTGGCCAAAAATCCTGAAATGCCATTTAAAAAGCACAAGGGCAGACAGCTTTTCCCTTTAGAAAGACAGGGGTAGCAACATAAATTATGTCGCTTCACTAAATGACCAAATTATAATTGAATAAGAGCTTTCCTCCCTATCCACTCATGTTATAATACAAACCTACTGAACAAATGTTTCTTGCAAATCTGTGTCTGACTTTTGATTTCAAAAGGTGCCAGAAGTAGAATCTCCTTAACATCATCACTGTGAACCAGCATGCCCCATTTCTTTAAAAGCCCAGATCCAGGCAGGAGGCAGATCTTGGATCAGAAGGAGCCTTTGGAATAAGGGGAGACTATTCCTTCATTCAAGCAGAAAGAGTGCCTAGGGGCCAGAGATGTTCTCTGGAGAGCAGGCAAGCAAGAGGCTCATGAGACAGTAAAAATGCTGCCTTGGGAGGGCATACAGTGAAGAAGAAAACAGTATTTTCAAACATACACACCTCCAAATGGGAGTTAGCCACTTTCAAGGGATCAACAATATTCATTTGCATTATTCCAGTCTCAGAACCTGGGCTAACAGCAAGCCTGGAAGACAAGAGAACTCTGAAAAGACGAAAAAAACAGGAGAAATTTCCTTTCACATTCTCTCTTAGTTTTGTGGTATTATCTGAGCTCTATACTTTTAAAAGTTCATGCTTCTAGTCTCTGTTCTAATAAAACCAGCATTAGAGATTTCAAATGTATTCAGAGTTTAGGGAATGATAAATTCAATAATTACTCCAGTCCCATCAAACCGTCACTGAATGATATTTCAAAGTATGGCCCAAAGTCTCTTGCTTTCAAACTGGCACTAAAAATGGCACTCTGGAAATCCTGTGCACAGCTCTGCCCCCGTGAGACTCAGTTAGGGCTGAGATACGCACTGCAATGAGAACCTCATAAAGAGAAGGATTTTTCAAAATATGTGTCTGTGACACAGTGGGACTTGCTTTGTTGAAAGAAATAGTACTACTTGTTTGTTCTCTTTTTTTGTTTGGTTTTTTTTTTTTTTTTTTTTTTTTTTTTTTTTTTCTGTTTTTGAAATCTATAGGTAATTTCTAATCAAAATAAAATATAAAGACAGGTGGTTTTGTTTTTAAGAAGGAACAATTTGTTACACAGATCCCCGAACACAAATGCATGCACACACAAGACTCCTACCAGGTGGAATTTTCCTACATGTTAGAAAAAATTCTCTCACTCTTTTTTCCTCTATTTTACTGTAAAATATAAAAAAAGACCCAAACAATATTGAAAATATACACTACAGGGAATTTTCTGGAAAGAAGAAAGATTTATCCCTGGCTGGAAGGAGCTTTTAAAAAAATTACTTTGGCACAATGTTTCATGCTACACAATGTTTCTATTGCACAATTTTCCAAAATGCCTGTCAGAGTTAAGCACTGAGGATGACTAAGAAAATAAAAAAACAGGATCTAAAAAACAAGTAGAGGCAGGAATAATTAAGAATGAAAAATGGGCTTGTATGCTTGTTTACTTTAAAAAGCAGAGCTGTATATTTTCTCCTTCAAGTTCTATTTGAAAATTAATAAGGTATGAATTTGAATTTTGTAAAATTTTTCCTAAAAAATTACATCTACAAGGAGTCCCAAAATAAGAATCCAGAAGGTATTTAACATTTTAGAAATTTGAGACTTGATTCTCTGAACATTTACTCCACCAGGATTTTTATGAATTTTACAGGGTCATGGCAATAATGTTTATTTTTACAAATACCAGTATCAACGTTAGGGAATAAATACATAGAAGATGAGAGTACAAGAAATTATACCTGAAGAATTTTTTGGAATTACAGTTTCTTCTACATCTTTATCATCACTGGTACATTAATGGTTATGAGTTGTACATTTTGTCCAATAATAATGTCCAAGGAAGTATTTAGGGTTATTAGGATTCTATGGTGTTAATTTAATTTGATATAAAATTAATTTTATTGTCACTGTTGCAAGACACATCATTAATCTTCTGTTCTTGGAGAACCAGCATCCCTATAGGCAACATTAAGAACCATAATTTCCCTCCAGCCCAAATGCATATATATTTTATCTGACTATACAGCTTCCTATGAGTAATATGTATGTGGAAATTTTTCTAGTATTACTGGAAGTGGTGACTGAAAGTCTGAGCCTGTAATCATTACATTGAATGATTGCAAATAAATGGAAGCAGAAAACAAAAGTAGAGATATATATTTAGTAGTCAAACAAAAAATAATTAGGAGTTCATCGATGAAATGAAGAGGTATTCATTAATATTCACCTAAAATGCATAAATTATTTTTTAATTGTCACAGGTATATAGAACCAAAATAATTATTCTCAAAGTTACTTAATACAGGGAGGAAAAACACACATTGAAGTAATCTCTTTAAAAATCCAGATATCAAATTTCCACTGGCATTCCTTACACTGTTAGGCTATAATAAGAAAAACCTGCAAAAATGTAAACTATCCCTAATAGATAAAAGATTAGAAGTAATTTTTTAGTCAAACTAAACATATCTGATGCTAAAGAGTTCTCTTACTATTCAAAATTGAAGAAATATAAGTTTCCTTCTGCTGCCTGTCATACTATTGAGATAGCACCATTTAACTATCAAGATGATAAACTCTTATTCTATCTTGAACTCTGAATTTATCAATTGTACTAAAGTATGGAATACCAAATGTTTATTTATGGTCAACAAAGTTTCACCCTACATTTTTACATTTAAAAGTCTTTTAAAAAATGAGATCCTTATTTCACTCTAAAAGAATAAACTCAAAGGAAAGTCATAATGCTATTTGTCTACTCAGTTTCCTTTAATCATAATTTCTAACTAAGCATTGAAACCTCCAGACTGCATATTCAACTTATGAAAATCATATGTATTTTGCAATATTTTGTCACACATAGGAGTTGTTCCAAGAGAACTTCATTTTTCATTTTTCATATACTATTCAACATATTGTATTTTTTGAAATGGTTTGCCTACAGCTACTTTGACCAACAGGGTACAAACGTCATTAAAAATGTAAATATACCACAGGCTAAACTACTGAAGACATGAAGTCTAGCTGACTCATGAGGTTTCTGGGAATTTTTGAAATTTAAGAAAAAAAGATAAAGTCTAATGTAAACAAAATATATGGTAGATCCTAGATAATTTCTATTCTTCCAGAGAAAGTCAGGAATAAATGCCATCTACCAACCATGAAAACACATGCATGTTGTTAGACCCAGGAAGGACTGACTACAGAAATCAAACTGAATGCATGCCAAGTGTTTTGAACCTGAAAAGTGTATCAGGGAAAACACGGTCTATTATCTATATCTGGTAGGGAAATTAAAATAACATGGAGGTTCCTTGAGTGGTTGTTATTAACTGCTTTGCTCATACCCTTCCATATGTACTGTTATATATGAGTGACAGTGCCTAAGAGAAGAGATAGAAGCACACTACTTATAAAAAAATGCTATATTTCAGTGCTATCAAGGCTAGGGCATAGAAGGAAAAAAAAATGTCTATGAAGACCTCAAACAGTAACTTTTCTTCATGTCACCATTCCAGTACATGAAATGCCATTAAAAAAGGTAGTTTCCTGCATTCCTTTTTATGGGAATAAGTTCCCAATCATAAAACTAGTCATTATGAAAATATCTACTCTGCATTCTCAAGCAACCAAATCTACCAGCACTGGAAACTCAATTATATCATGTATTAATATTACATACATTAAATTTCATAAGATGTACTTGGCTGAACAGAGTAACTAAATTAGAATTTGATTTATAATTAAAAACTTATCAATCATTTCAAGAACATTAACATGAACCACTTTATATATTTGCTACTCCAGGATCTCCAGAAGTTGTAGTGCGAGTGCCATCAGGTCTGTGCAGTAGGCAATGTTTGTGGCAATGTAGAGAGCATTTAGAATGGATCAGCCATGGCATAATGAATTATTGGATTAATGATATGTGCATTACACTACATATATATGTAGAAAACGGTAAATATGTGGAGAAGCACTAAATTTCAAAATTACAGACATCTCAAGTTTCCTATTGGTCTCTATTCTTGTAAGCTGTGCATAATCATAAAGGAGAGATACAGGAAAAAAATGGGAAGAAAAGAAAAAACACAAGGAGAAAAAGATCAGAAACATTTTATAATAACATGTGCATGATTACTTATCCCCTAGGTCAGAATGGAGCTACCTGTACTTCCACAGAGCTAAAAATTGTGGTGGTATTGAAATACAAATCATTATTTCTCTTCCAATTAATAATTTGAAAATGCAGATAAAATAGGTCGATGTATTTATAAATTACTCATTTGGTACAGTTATGCTGGTAAAAGTTCAGATAATAATGCCGAGTTTATTAACAGATTATCTGTACTACAAAGAAGAATTGATTTCTTTCATTGTCCACTTTAATTTAATAATTTATAGTCAGAACATGGTATATGTGATTAAGCAAAACTGTCAGTAAATTTGGAGATAAGCTGAAAAGTTACCCTTTTTATGAAAGTGGTGACTTATTGGATGAAGGCCAGGGTTCACAACACCTTGTCCATATAATTTCATACATGTAAATATATTCAACTTTATCAAGAACTATTAAAGTAGAATTAGACTGTGTGATCAAGTACATCTTTACCACAATTTTCCTATATAGAAGCCATTTCTATAAGATGAAGTTCATTACACTCTGCTTCTCATGGATGGCCCAGTGATATTAAATATTAACAACTACTTTAATTAAAACTCTGCCATTTTCATGACGTAAAACTTGAAGAATTTTGATTTGTATTTAACAAACTAAGGTATTTTTCAAAACATGTTTATGCACTTACGAAACTAACAAACTGGTTATAGACTAAAAATACTATGAAGACCAAAATCTTAGTTTATTCCCATTTATTGTTTTGAGATCATTGAATGAAATCAAATGTATTCTCCATTGAGAAATATTTATATCAGCAACACCTTAACGTGGAATTCTGCTTATTAGTCTTGTGAAAATTTGAGAAGTGCTGACTGAGCAGTTTAACTCAGCAGTTCCTACCTAGCTCCATGCACAGGCACTGAAGTCTCCTGAGGAAGATAATTTTCTGGTATTTCAGCTAGGGGCAAGGAGAAACCAATCTGTGCAGAAACTTGAGTTGCTATCCATGGGGTTTAAGTGCAGTAGGACAGTAGAAACATTCGACCACTGTCTGGTAGATCTGTCTGCTTCCTTCCACAATGTCTTCCCAATATTCTCCTCTTCACATCAGCATTTATTGCATTTAGGGTGCCATTTTGGTTTTTTTTTAAAAAAAGAAACCTAGGATGATTATACTATTTTTCCATTATATTACAATAAAGCATGAGATCAAAGTTCAAGACATCCTTCTTGGATAAAAGAAGGATGTGTATGTTTTTATTTGACTTCCGGTGAGTATGGGGCTTTTCACTACTTAAGAGCTTTTGAGAGTGACAGGCGTATTATGTAGGTCTATCAATAGATACTTATCTGTCCATTCCTCATTTTCTGATAGCATTTACATGCCCTGTAATCTGGACGGAAGTAATGCTCTCAAAATTCCTATGAAGCAAGAAATAAAATTCCCCTTTCCCACACAGAATATAGAGTAACTTCATTTTTCTTATGGATTGGAGAGTTGAACTCATATGTTTTAATCCCAGACTAAGTCTTGTCTCTGGTTAAGCAATTATTAAAACAGCTGGGAAATGTAGAAGTGTTTTCATCTGAACTAAATAGACTAACCCAGTAATATTTTATGAACACATATAATGTGGGGCATTTTCCTGCAAAAATTCTAAAATAAAAACAAGGCTTCTGATTTGAACACCAGTAAAGAGAAAACTGGTTTCGTGTTGGGGTTATTTCATATAAGATTGGGATAGGATGACAAAGGAAAAAAGAACAAATGAAAATAAGTAAATTAAGAGAAACCCAAAATGTATCTGTTTGAAAGTAGGAGTAAGAAACAAGACAATAGTTGAGCCTCACAGAATTTTAATTTGAACATTGATGGTAAAAATGACTATGTCTAATGCTTTCATTTGTATTTGTCTTGATCTAATGAGGGGAAAAATCAGACTCTTAAATGTAAAGACTCTTAAAAGATGTTAAACAGAAAAAACAAACAAAGGAAATCGTTAAATAGGATTATACTACTCAGTGAAGAAGCATTCATTAGTACACTGTTATAGAAAGTAAAAAATTGGGAAAAGATTTGGAAAAGCACAGGGGGGGAAAAGAAAGTGTATTTAAAATAATACCATTCTGTAGGCCAATCAAAATTACAGTCAATTTAGTGAATAGAAACACACATTTCTAAAATCCAAATGAATACGAATATGGCATTTAAAAATGTAAATAGGCAGTAATTATATTCAATATTTTATTTTTTAAAGGATTTTAATAAAATATTTAATTCTTTAAATTATTTGTAGACTTTTTGTTCCAATGAGTTATAAAAACTAGGTCCTGATATTGTCTTTAATTTTCAAAGCCTTTTTCTTTTCACATTGCAAAACAGTGCTTTTTCCAAACATGGCAGCTTAGCCTAAACTCCAAAATCCAGCTGGATTTCTTCCATCCATGTATTCATTAGTATAAGATTCTATAAGTCATGTCAGCATCTCAAGTCTAAAACACTGTTAACGTCTATTCCATCTAGAGAAACAGTTTAAAATAAAACAGTGGTGTCATTTTTTTTCTTATAAAAATGCAGTTGATTAATATTATCTAAATATTTCAAAGGAATGCATTGAATTATATCCCCCATCTTGAGGATCTCCAAAACATGCTGAAAAACCACCAGTTTGGAAAATTTATTACTTTTTTTCAGCTTCTCTTAGCACTGTCTTCTAGTTAGTTATACTGTTGCAGAATCTTACATTTTAGAATTGAATTTAAATGTTTCTTGTTTTAGACTTTCATTAACGGCTGACAATTAAAAAAGCAAAATTGGAGAAATTTTTTTGAAGAGACTTTTCCCTGCTAATTCCCAAACTTTTCTAAGTAGAAAAAAAAATTAAAATGAACTCGGAAAATGCTTCTACTAATATTGCAATATTTGAGTGCAGTTTATTTTTGTTGAATTTACCTTGGATACCAAGAGAAAAAAAATAGTAAAAAGCAATTTCAGAAACAAATTATCACCAATGAAACATTTTGGATACATACAAAGAAACAAGCTTCAAACAATGGTGGATTTTATTTTAATCTATTCTTTAAGAATGTCTCTGGAGAAGCAATACTACAAGATACTACTAGGGGGGCTTTACCCTTTTTAACACTGTTACCTGTTTTTTTACATACAAATCTAGGGTTGCAGCAAGAAAAAGTAAAAATACATTGTTCAGTAAAGAGAAAATAATTATTAGAAATGCCTAGGGATGGTTCTTAAACCAAAAGATTGAAAAAAGGTATTTTAAATAAGCTAATATATCAAAATTGTTGCATTTTACAGCCCTTATGTCATAAATAATAATGAATGAAGGTATCTTGGAAAAAGAAGTTGCTTGTCAAAGAATTGATTATGTACAAAAATAGTTTATAAATAGAGATTGTGTTTTACAAATTCAAGTTGTTTTGGCATTAGACATGCACTGGAAATGACAGTGGCAAGGCTGATTCCATATCAACATGATATATCAGGAAAAAATTCCTGTTCTGCACGGTTAAAACAAAACCTGTATTAATTTGGATCTNGCTATATTTGAGTGGAATGCATTTTACTTTCCTGGTCATACAACTGGTCATCATGTAAAATTCAAAGTTCTTTTGGAGGCAATTAGTATCCTTCTGTTTCCCTTCAAAAGAACTTTGAATTTTACATGATGACCAGTTGTATACCACTATATTGAATTAGGTCCATCTCTTCCTCATCTCACCTATGAAATACAGAAAGAGAGTTAATATTCACATTCAGCTATATTTGAGTGGAATGCATTTTCCTTTCCTGGTCATACAACTGGTCATCATGTAAAATTCAAAGTTCTTTTGAAGGGAAACAGAAGGATACTAATTGCCTCAAAAAGTCATGCCCATGCTGCTTCTCAGGATATTTGCTGCTAAAAACTTCAAGCCAAGACATACAGTAGGTGGGATGTTCCCTTTGAGTGACTAATAAATTCACCTTAATGGTATGTTTTCTCCATGGCACATGATACAAGGTTCCCCATGGCTGGACTGCTGTAAGTAAGTTGGACCTTGTAAGAAGGTTTGTTGGTTTCAGCTGGGGTAGAGTTAATTTTCTTCATAGTAGCTAGTATGGGATTATGTCTCGGATTTGTGCTGAAAACAGCGCTGATAACATGGGGATGTTTATTTCTTGCTGAGCTGTGCTTGCACAGCATCGAGGTCTTTTCTGCTTCAGACTCTGCCCAGCAGCGAGGAGGCTGGGGTTGAACAAGACACTGGCAGGGGACAGAGCCAGGACAGCTAACCCCAGCTGAACACAGGGACATTCCACACTACACAGCATCAGGCTCAGAATTTCATGCTCGGGGAAGAAGAAGGAAGCAGAGGATTTTCAGAATGATGGCATTTGTCTTCCCAAGGCCCTGTTACATGTGACGGAGCCCTGCTTTTCTGGGGATGGACGAACACCTGCCTGCACATGAGAAGGGATGAATGAATTGGGAAGTGGGAAATAAGTTCCATTTTTTGGTATGCTTGTGTGCACAACTTATGCTTTCCCTATTAAACTGTCTTTACCCCAATGCAAGAGTTTTCTCATTTCTACCCTTCCCATTCTCCTCCCTAGCCTGACTGGAGAGAGTGAGCGAGCTTCTGTGCGGGGCTTGGCTGCTGGCTGGGCTGAAACCACAACACTTGCACACAAGGGTGCAGATTATCTCCAGTTACTAGCAAGCACATCTCAGGGCTGACTAGATTCCAATGGTTGCCTGAGAAACCCTGAATAATACACTTGTTACACCTGGGGCACTAAAAAAGAGATCTCATTATATCCCATTATTGTAATGGGCAACAGAATGCCAAGAACATATTAAATACAGTACTAGTAATGAATATAACAATGTAGAGAGTAGTTTGAATTTCAACAGTTTTGCATAATTCCTGTAAAACTAACCATAAAATTATCTGACTACTTTTAAAAAATTGCTTTACTTATTCTCTCTTCTGTTTCAATTCTAATTATTTCCTGAGTCATTTGGAAAATTATTCCCCTCTTTTTCTTTTTTTCATAAATATAGTAATATAGTATTTGAGAAAAAAGATATTACAGGCTACATCCTGAAAAAAAAAATGGCCAGCACTGTTATACATCCTCATATGAAAGAAAGTGGAAACAAACTGCATTCAATACTGTACCTTGGTCACTCTTGAATGACTTTAAATGATTTCAAACATTGATATAAAAAATAAAAAAGTAATATAACTATAAAAAAGAACACATTCTTTCCTAAACTACAACTTAGTTAATATTCATGCAAGAAGTTTGAAATGGACTAATCATGTTTAAACTTTTGGTTTGCCTTCACTGGCAGGGACAAGGAAAAGAAGTGAAACAGCACAGTCGGAGGATGCATTCCCTGATCATATTAGACAGTGATTTTCATCACAGAGACATGCAAGAGAACTGAGAAGTCTTTTTTAATCATGAAAATTTTGTAGCGAAAAATGGAAGCAAATATAAAATTCAATTTTCAAATATATTCAGTGGTTTGACTATTCCTATTAAGTAAATAGAAATACAGATAACATCAAATAAATACATTGTGGCAAAAATAAGACCCTACTTGATTTCCTATGCACCACTAATCAAGATTAGGCACTCCTTAAGCATGCAAATCTACACTCTTCACATTTTCAAGAAGTCTTTCTAAAACCCACAGAGTTCTGAAGAGAAGAACAGAGTAGTTAGAGCCATCAGAAAGAGGCTCCGATCTGAGAAATAAGAGTATTAACTACTTTCTGAAGAGAAATCTGAATGTGTTTCAATGTTTTTCCTAATTCCATATAGTAAGTAATGTTTTTTAAGACCTTGTCAAATGGAAAGTAAATATTGCCAGAAAATTAAAAAGGGGTCAATGATCACGTCAATCCTTAGAGTGGTACATCCTTTTATGTTGCAAACATTGGCTTGAGTGCAGTGAAAACATTATAGCTGTCATACCCAATATACAGATGTGAACTCTATCAGTCACAATGAAGTCCTTAATAAAGATATAATTTTGTTTATTTTGCAAATCCGTCTTGCACTGCACATTATTGATTGCAGCCAGCTGAGCTGCAAACTTGGATAATGAAGTCTGTGCAACTAAACCAATCCTCCTTTAGAAATATGGGAGTAGAAAACCCAATCCCTACATATCTGCATTACAGGAATCTGATTTACAACCAGGCAAATCAAGTCTAGTTTTGGTAGAGTAGGCAAGTTCTGTCATATAACATTCATGATATTTACTAGATGGTGAATGCTAACACAAATTTTTGCTTGGTGAGATGAATTAGTCACTTAAAAGTACTCACTTTCCAAATTGCCTTTCCACCCTCAGTCTTTCTATTTTAAAATGACTGCCTTTCATATAACAGTTAAAGACGATTTTTCATAGCTTAATGTAGCCTTTCAGCATCAAACTGGACAGCAGTGCATTATGTAATGCAAACTTCACTATATATTCAAGAAGGAAAGGGGGATATCCAGTTATTTTTCTAAGACATTACTTCAAATTTAAAATACTTGTCAGATTCAGTCTGCCAAGTTCAATATTTATCAGTTTACTTAAGCAAGGAAACATAAACAAATATTTGATATCCTATTGCAAAGTAATCTTTGGTTTACACCTCATTTTCATCTGATATTAACCAAGATAACTGAAGCAATCTCATTTGATGCCAGAAGAAAATCTGGCTAGGAGCTGGCTTCTTCCTAGTATAACAGTAAAGAGGGGAGTACTGGATTTTGGACTTTTCTTCTTCCTCTTTTCATCTTTCACTCAATCTGTTTTTTATTTGCAGTGATGTGGTAAACCAAAACACTCTTTTACATTTTTTTTTACAAGTTACACTCAAGAAAATATCTTTATTTTTCATACCTTTATTTTCTAAAGTACTCCTATTTTCTTATCACAATTTACTTTATTATTCTGATCTTATCCTCTATTTTGTTTTTCTTTAGTAGGATCCTCATTTTCATACTGCCAGCACTGCTATTATTGCAGTTCAATGTATTTCATGAGAGCCACTCATGTTTATTTCTTAATTGTTCTGCAGTTATAGCCTCTTTTATAGGTGTACTGCTAGGTGTTTTTCACACCTCTTTCTACACAAGTTTTAAATTTCTAGCAGGTTTTTCTTTCCTTATTTTGGATTATCAATCAAGTACGGAGCTGTGCTCTGTATCACAGTGCTGCATTTATATACAGAAAATTGTAGGAATTCAAATTTGCTTCTCTTTTCTAATATGTTTTCAACCCTGATTCTTATTCTCCACAATTTATTTTACTCCTCACAGTTCACATTAATCTATAATTTATCCATTCTCAGCTGAACACTTAACTTTTTTCTGAGTATCCAAACTGTATGTTCTCAGTTTTTTGTCTTTTTCAGTTGCTACATTATTGCACATACAATATGTTAATGTTGTTACCCAATTTGGGGATCTTAACTTCCCCTGCCCACTAAAGCTAGGATGTTCAGTGCGTTCAAAACTGAAGAATTTCCGTACTATCATTCCATGGAGAATGATGAACATGGAGAAAAGAGCCTCCTAATGGACACTGAGAGCAGTTATATTTACTGAAGAAAACACAAATTCTGGCACAGAAGTAAGGGACATTACAGTCCTCTATTCTATTTTTAATGCAAAAGTTCCTTTCTGAATTATAAGAAGTTTTTCCCCAAATGCTGCTAGATTCTTGCCATGAGTGACTCAGTAAGATGTGCTATTGTGTTTTGAGCCACAAACTCCTGCGTTTTGTCTTCAGCTTTGGCATGATATTCAAATTATTTTGAATGAGAAATGGAGAAAATACACAGGGTAGTATTCCTTCTCATCTTACAGGAGCCAGAGGCACATGGCTAACAGATCTGAAGGTTGCATCCAAAGCATTACATTCAATGGACATCATGGGAACCATTTTCTATAAAATTTCCCTTTCCCTGCTTAAACATTGGATACTTTTGGTTTTATCATTTGCCTGATCATTTCACTAAGCACTTTCTGCCTTTTTTTTTTTTCTTTGTTCAAAGTGAATTACCAAATAATCAATTTAATTATTTTTTTTTAGTTTAAATAAAATATAAAGCACAAAAACAAGCTTGTAACTTGAGCCAGACAGAAACATGTCAAAAAAAGTTAGGAGACAAACAATCTGTTCTCACATAAAGCTCAGTCACATTATTACTCAATACAGATATTTATATTCTTGGCTATTTGACCAATGTCAACACACTTGCTGTGAAATATGTTATTATCAGGGACCATATAAAATTCTTTACCAATTCTTTACTGCATACATAAACAAAAGAGTAAACTAAAATCCTGACATGTTTACTACTATTTGCGAGGAAAAACTCTTCCAGAGTTTTACAAGTTATTTATGTTAGGCTCTGCAGTTTCTCTTTTTTTTCCTCCCCTTATTTATTTAAGAGAAAGAAATTAATGGCATGATATCTCATCAATATTTTAAATATAGATTTGATAATAAGAAAAGGGTTTGAATTTGAAAATAAGAAAAGAGTTAACAGCTGTTTCTGTTTATGATGAGATGTATCAAGAAATTGGAAAAAGGTAATTTCATAAAGGCAAAAAAAAAAATTCCTGATCGGGAAAACAAACCTGCTCAGTATAAATGAACAAAGTAGTAGTGAGGAGAATGAAGAAGGGATATTACTAAGCCAGAATAATTATAAAATAAATTCTAACTTGATTGACAGCATAGCACAGAGGAGGAAACAGACCCCATTTAAAGGAATTTTACTGCTTCAATCAAAATAATTCCTCTTCCATCCATACAAAATTCTCACAATCTCAAAAAAAAGCACCTTAAAGTTTGGCTCAGAAAGTCAACATAGAAGTTGTCCTTTCCCCACTGTATATTGAACTGTCAAGCCCAAATCTTGCATGCTATCAGGTTTCTACTCACTCAGCAACCAATCTGTCATCTTTACTCCAGCTATAAAAAGTTTTATCACCTTCCCACCTTTAACTAAGGTTTTCTATCCTTTCACTATGCTTCTGCGCTGGGAAATAAACCAGGAGCTGCAGAAAACCCCTACACAACCCTCCAGTCTAAAACACTTAGAACTTGTATAGCAAGTACTTTATGCCCAGTACAGCTGCTGGCAGAGAAATTGGCTCCGATCTTACCTCCCACGTCTCCTGTAGCTCAACCGCTTCCGCTGGGTAGCTGTTTATTTCTCTTTTCCTTCCATATCCCTGACCTTTTTTCTAATGTGTTGAGCTGAGTTTGGAGTCACGGTGATGAATGAGATGTGATCATGAGAATCACAGTGAGGGTGCAGCGTGCGGGGCTGTTTCTCGGGCAGCATAGTAGCAGACGGAGGAGGGGGGAAGTGGAAATCTGACAGGTTTAGCTTGCTGACAGCCCATGTTTATAGACTCTGTAAAGAATACAGATGAGACAGAGGAAAGGCAGAGACGACAATGACATAATAAATCTTAGCCCCAGTGCTTTTAGTCCAAAAAAGTAAAGAAATAAAATCAAGTTTGGGATGCCGCTAATGGTTAGGCTGCCACAGAACCGAACCTCTTCACTGTCTGCTTCTTTAGATGAGATTAATAGATATACTCCACTCCACTGTGCACTACTTTTGCCATCTGCACAGAAAACTGCAGCCCTCTCACCCTCTGGCCAAAAAATACCTTAGGTAATAAATGAGTTAGACATTCTAGTTCCAATAAAAATAGATCTGCATGGATATAAATAAATAAATAAATAAATAAAATTTAAAAAGTGGCAGAATAAAGACCAGCCTCCATTCTGAAAGCAGCAGTCAGTTCCTCAGCTGCTTCAAACACCTGTTGGTTGGCTTCAGTGGAGCCATGCCAGTTTATATCAGGTGAGGTTCTTGGTTAAATTTGTGAAAAATTCAAAGTAAATTTCAAGTAAATTCCAAACCGCTAAATAAAGAATTCAAGACTTTATCTAATATCAAATTTCAAAATGTTTAGAACCTTTTCCCTCTCCAATGTCCCAGACACAGTAGAAGTGTCTTTCACTGTTTTGAATATATCCATCAAGAACTTGACTTTTGTGGTGCAACTGGATCTTTAATACACTACATCTTACAGATAAATTTTTCAGAACTGACCTCATTTCTCAGGTTACACTTATTCCTACAAGAGCTACAACTTTTCACAATTTGCAGTTGTGAAAAAAAAGAGCAAGAATGTAAGCTATCACTACACAATATTTTCACTCCTTTTAATTAGTTATCGGCAAGCAAAAAAATAGTCAAAGTAAGACTAGCCTTCTGTCTAGATTCTGGAAAAGACAATATTTATTTTCTTCTCAGAAAATGTAAAGTCTGTATCCATCTTCATTCATCTGAGCCCAGTGTTAGAAATGGAATATTTAATATTCATCCTGCTACCTCTGGTAGATTACTATGTTGTTGTATGTAATAAAGAGAAGGCCATTACACCCAAGTGTACTAACAGAAGAGATCAAAGACCACATCAAGCACTTTAATTTAGGCAGAAAAACCACACTGAAAGACACTTGTATTTTCCCCTCTGTCTTCCAATAGCAACATCAGCTTTCAGGCCAGGTATCACATATTTCATAGATTATTTGTTAACTGGAAGTTGTTTGTTAACTTGTTCAGCCTTCAAAATTATGTCTAATCCACACCCAATCAGTTCAGCCATCCATCAGCACGTGAAAGTGCAGCCAGCACAACCATAGTTATGTAGTGTGTGAAAGGCAGAAATGTCTGGGATGAATAGCCCTGTTTCCATTAACCAGCCTTCAGAGCCAAGGCACTTTTGCTGGAACATGGGCTAAATTTATACAAATTAAGATTAAGAAAAGGAGTAGGTTTTCATGAATACCAAACTTCTTTAAGGCATGCAAAAAACCCAAGAATAATCACTAACAGTTTTCAAGAATGATTCTCTTCCTAAACTTGTGGGGAGGCAAGGGTAGAGTGAAAAGGGAAGACTTCTGTCTTAAGATATCAAATTATTACATTTCTTTCTCAACAGTCAGCAAAGTAGCAAAGTATCATTTTCATACATACTAACTGTATGTTAATTCACAGAATTAAGCAAGTTTAAGTGGTTTATCCAATATCTTCGAGAAAGAGAAGTGTAGAAACTCTGACTTCCAATTTCCTGATATAATTCTGAAATGATGCTGTATTAGACAAGCCTCCTTTCTGACTGCTTGTTCCCAACTCCCAATTGTTGTATTAAATTCTATATACTTATCAGCTCCATTATATTTAGGCAGAGTAATTTTATTTCTTCTAATATCTCTAGATACACAATGACAAAACAACAAAAAAAATTATCTTCAAGAAATTACATTTCTTTTTATTGCTTCCTTTGTTGCACTTTTAAAATGCTGTCAGCTCTTCTCCTATGGAAATAAGTAGGATGTGAAAAAGAAAATAGTAAAAAAAAAAGGTTATATAAATAGAAGTAATAATATAAATTAATATAAATAATATAAATTAATATAAATAATATAAATAATAAAATAATATAATTTTTTTTAAAAAGCCAAAAAACACCCATAAATAATCAATTTACATACCTGGTGCTCAGCAGAGGACCAAGCTTGTATACACTCTCTTGAAACTACTGTCAGTTATTACAGATATTTCATGGTAGTTATAGTCCAATTTTTCTTGTACATCTAGAGCTGAAAATTGTCAAATTGATAAGCTAAGTCTTTCTGTTTTACTGGCTTTTGCTTCAGCTTTTGCACTGTTCCTTATAAGCAGATTACAATAAGGAAGACAGATTCTGCGATTAGTTTGGGAAAAGGGGAAAGAAGGCAATCAAGTTTTACAATTATTCCTGTGTAGTCATAATTCTAGCTCTTACGATCTGCTAACCTGTGACAATAATGTCCTTTAAGACCCATGTCAGACCTTGCCCTGCTCCCTATTAGTCTCATAATTCTACACCTCAAAACAAAAAAAGTAGCTCACACAAAGCGATGAAAGAACATTTTTTCTCCCGACTGATAATGATTTTTAAAAGCATATGCATCTTCCTAGCATCTTGGGAGTATAAAAACAAACCTAACCTCTACAGTTAAGAATCCTTATGTTTTGTTCCTTGCTTGTCAAAAATTTCTCTCTGGGAGTGTAGTTGAACATCAAGAAAAAAATTCTGGTAGAAAAATACATGGCCTTCCGACCCAAAGTCAAGTTGTCATTTCAGCTGAGGATGTTGACATTCAGTGTTACTTTCAGATGAAGACAGCATGAGTGAGACTGCTGCCTAAAAGGACTACCATCAGTGGAACTTTAATCCCAAATCTGGAGACTTATTCTTATGCTAAAAACCATAACATTTTGACTCTTTCCAGACTATTGCCTGAACAAATCTCTTAGTCTACATAGAATGGTAAATTATAGCACTGAATTATTTATAAAATTGTGGACTAGTAAGGGGTCTGTTTGAGGTTCAGCTTACCTAGTCAGTCCACTTGAAAATGGAGACAGGCAAAGAAGCCTACTTGGGTGGAGTTAGCTAACTAACACATTATTTTCTTAACAGAGAGTTTTGTTCCTGTATTATCAAACAGCTGGAATTTGCAAACAGCATAATTGTTACCAGATCATGCATGGATTTGAAGTATTATCTAGTCTCCAAACAGGAGCTAAAAAAGAGTATACGAGCAAGCTGAACAGCATCTAAACAATTCAGTGAGATCTCAAATCACACTCTTATTTCACAATGTCCTAATCTTTGACAACACTGCAGAGCTAACACAGCCAGTTTTTCTGTGAAAAATCTTCTAGCAGTGTCATGGAAAGGAACAGCCTGACCCCTAGAAGATACTCTGTGGGAGGAATAGACCAAAAGAAGGGCTCAGGCTTTACAAACTAGATTGCAAATGAATAAAGACATCCTCAAAAGGGGTTCAGAATTAATTGATTAATCAAAACACTGTGCAGTAAGACCCCTCATTCTAGTGTGAAGGCACATCAGGGGAAGAGTAAGAAGTGCATATCAGAATGTGCATCAACTTCCTGAGGCACTGTCATAGTCCAGTGAAAAAAGATACCTCATTGCTCTTCTTTTTCAATCCCATATGAGGCAGGATTCATCAAGGGAATGAGATTTAGTTATGGAGGAAAAGTTATCATAAATAAAACTTCAGAAAATATTATTTGCATGAGACTGTACTTACTTTCAATTTTTGGTGATTTATTTTTCCTTAATTCCTTCAGAGTAATAGAAAAATATTTTTGGACTAGCTATAGTTTGGAAAGAAAGAAATCATAATCTTCCAACCTCCTTTTCAGAGAGCATACTAAACTCTCCCTTGTTTGCCTTTTTTTTTTTTTTTCTGTATTTATTAAGAGTTTGACTTATAGAATATAGGTATATAGGAAGGTATAGGAAATCTACCAGCTTCTGAAAGATCAGAAAAAAGGAACTTGTTGGAAAGTTTTCATCCAGGCTGCTAAGATTTAACTGGACATTCCTTTTAGTGCAATATTTGATATCGTTATGACCAAAAAGAAAAGCTGGGGTATAAAATTTATTTACTACTTTATTTGTTACATTACCATCAGCTTTCACAGATGAAACGGAATCTGAACTCGGCATGAAAAATAGTGCTGGAGCTCATTAAATCAGTTCAAAAAAGATTGCAGGATAGCATCCCTGATGAAAAAGTTGAATTTGGTGTTATCATCTTTCTCAAAATAAAGTGTTAATGATTCCTCTTATGAATTTCTAACATATGAAACAAACTTAGACAATCTGTTTTCTCAAGAATGAAGAAAATTATTTCCTATATATTAAAAAGAATAAAAATAAGATAGAAATATTAACACTTTTCCCATTTTATTATTTGGTCAGTGACTTTTACTCCTTGTCAAGAGTATTAAAAAAGTACAGCAATATTTGTCTAAATACATAGGGAAATCTTCAGTGTAAAGTCTCAGTAAGTCAGACTTCACTGTCAAAATTTTCCTGATTAAGGAAAGAATGATTTGTGCCAGTAAAATAACAGTACATCTCCATGCTAATAATGGAAACAGTTTTATACCCATAAGAGTATACAGGTGTAGATATGAAAATTATAAACACTACCATCAGTATGTTACAAGCACATGTACACATATGTAGTACATCTATGCACACATATATACAAGTTTAAAGCAGAAGCTACAAGTTAAGATATTATCAAAATATGCTATATAAAATCACAGCTGAGTTATAAAAAGCCCATTACCAACACAGACTGGTTTTATTTTGGAAACTGTATCACAAAAGCTTAAAACACAATATTCAATAGCACAAACCATGGATGTAAAATTATTTTGTAGCACGGCTAGCCTGCATGTCGTTTTACAGTCTAGAATAAGAAGTGAGCATAAAAGTAAAGAAGAATTTTATATTTTTTAATACATTTTATTTGCCTAGATAAAATGGATGATCTTTAGGATTGGGTCAGATCACATAGCTTTAAGAGAGATAATTGGAAACAGATCTTTAAACATATATTTAGTTATATACTCAGACTTTTTCGCTTTATTTATCCAGCATACTAACAGTTTGGAAAATCAGCAATATCCTTTAGCTGTAATAAAATATGTATTTTTTTCATCACTGATTTCTTCTTTGGTATATTTTGTGTATAAAAATGTGAAAACCACTGTGTACAGTACTTTAATAAGAATGAACACTATATTAATAATTCTACTCTTTACCTTCCAGTTGTGAGTCAGCTCCACATTACAGAGATTCAATTCATTCCTGAGCCTCTTGCTGAATGACAACAAATGCTGAAACTGCCTGCCTTGGACCCTTCTCCAGTGGTAGGTAAATATCAAATGGACTTTATTTATTTATTTATTATTGTATCATGGAGTCCACTATTTAACTACTCCAGCCCTGTGTGAATTTTAGTACACGATGTTTAAGTCAGCACAGACAGCACTCAGTTCCTGTCAAGAGAAAAAAAAAAAGCCAAAATCCACTAAAATTCAGGTCAAAGTATATTAATATATAGGGTAAGAAGAATATCAAAGTCTTTTTCTCATATCTGAAATTCATAGAACTGGTAAAGATGCAGCAAACTTACTACAGCTTACATATTCCATTATATGTATATATATATATATTCTGTAGTGATTGGCTTAATCAATGATAAATGTCATGAGTATACACATTAACTCACTAAGCAGCATGAGTATCTGGCAAAGCAGACAGAAATAACTAAAGCAGTTTTCTTGAATAAAGCAAACTAGGAAAAGTTTCATACACTCAGGAATAATTAAATATCTAATATACGGTTTTGTTTTATTTTGGGTACTAGCTAATGTAACCATTTCTTACTTCTAAGGAAATATTTTCTGTGTAAATGGCTGGTCTTTATGAATATTGTCACCTTTTGAATGTGTCATCCTTTGAAGAACTGGAAAGGAAGACAAGACTGTACTGCTCTCCAGAAAGTAGACATGAAAAGCCATAATATAATGAGTACTTCTTATCTATTCCTGTTTGAATCTGTTTCTTCTAACAATTTCTAAAACTATTATATCATATCTTCAATAAAGATATAAAGAAAAAATGATATTATTTTGCCATATTTTCTTTACCTGGCTCCTCAGGTGAATGAAATGACAATATTTAGATCCCTCATTTATTGCCTAAATGCATGTTACTGACTTTGAGGTGTCTCATGTGGGGAACAAGGACTAGAACCCTCCAGAAAAAAGCCTTATAGATCACTGAAATTTAAATAGAGAATGTTACATAAAATTCCTTTTCCAAACAGAAATTATGGCACAGAAGGAAATAATTTACAACAAGAAAATATAAATACATTCATTAATATATATATATTTTTTTCATACTTCACCGATATCTTTGAAGAAAGCACATAATTTTGGAATTATTGCTCTGAAACAGAACACAAATTGTCTTTTTTTGCTCATATGTTCGATCAATAGTTAGTATTTGTCACTGCAATGTTTCCTATTAGGTCACAGAGCACAGAAGAGCTTTTATTCTCATTTCTCCTTGAAGTTCAAAGGAGGACTGCCTACATGTCTTGAAGTCAAAATGAGACAAAACCCAAGAAACTGAAAAACCCCAGAATATTTGGGGAATTTGTGTGCCTGTAAAGCATAAAGCTTAAAAAAAACCAAACAACAAAAAAACCCAACAAAACAACTACTAATGACACTTCCTGGTTCAAGAGCTAAAGGACAGAGCTGCAAGTTTTCATGACTCTTTTACAAACTTGAATCATGGCTATGAAGCATGAGAGGGAAATGAAAACATTGATCAAATTGCCAGTCAAATATTGGCAATAATTATGCAGAATTAGCTCAGACATGTGCCAGATTCTATAATCTCATCCTTATTCTGAAACTATCTACCTGTAGATAGTCTTGAGAAACATTATGTCTCATTGTTCAAGTACTTCCCTCCCCAAGCAATGTTTACATTTCCTGTACTTCATACACAGCTAAAACCGATATTTTTGGATGTATGGATTGCGTGTCTCTTGTGCAGAGAAGTCTTTACATATTTGAGCAGGATGTACATTTCTGGGGTACCTATAAGACATCAGAGGATCAAATACTTGACTTTAAATTCATCTGGATAGAAAACTCAAAGAAAATAAAACCCCAGTGTGTTCTGGCACTTACTTAGAGGTCAGTGAATCAGTGAACTTCAAATCAATTAAAATTTGGTGAGCTGTAATGTTCAAACCATCAGCACTTAAACATTCAGGAAAGTGTCTGCATTACAGGAAAGTTATTATTCAGCCACCACTTGTCAAGTCTGATAAATGGCCATCCCTTTTGGCTTACTGAAATGCATTACCACAGACTAGAGCGAGTATTACCGGACTGAAACTGGTAAAGGCTATGCCCTATGTGGGAGAAAAAAAGTAACATGCATTTCTTTGTATAAAGTAACAAAGTGAGAAGTAATAACTATTCACATACTTTACATATTACATATGGAGACAAATACACTGATATTTCTTACCTATATGAATAATTACCATTAAGTAAATGAATAACATTTTTGGAACCTTATGTATTATATACTGTTACAACACTTCATTGTGACTTCACTGTCGCACATATTTAGTTTTATGAGATGTGAAAAATGATGTAGCTGCATCTTATTAAATTAAATTAGACACCACATGCAGTTTAAGCAATTGCTGTAATTACTCTGTAATTTCTAAAATATATATAATAGGAAAACACAAATGATATAAAGCTCATTTTTATGTAAACAGAGTAATTAATACAGAAATCTCAAACTCTCCTAACTGTCAAAAACAATATGCTTGCAAACTTTAGGAAGTGCTGGCACAGCGCCTTCAATGACTTTAGAAGAAATTGGGTAATCAGCTTTCAGCATAATAAACATATGCATACAGCATACAAATGAAATTCAATATGTATTATATAACAAACACTCTAGGATATGAAACTATGATTCAACATTTGTTTTTTCTTTGGATAATAAAGACTAATTGTAACTATACTCATTTGAATTGGAAAAAAGCCAAAATCTCACTACTAGAATGCAAAATGTTGGAGGTGGTTTCTGCCACATCTGTGGGTTTTTTTGATGGTCAAACTTTTACCATGCACAGTTCAAGCTGGACAAAGTTTCTGAGAAAAAAGGTAAGACTCAGTGTATGAGTTACAACTGACCTTTTCCTTTTTCTCAGAGGCAACATCACCATTACTTTCACCAGTGTTACACCAACTTAAAACTGCCCAGTGCAACAGGAAGTCAAAGCATTAGTGTATATTAGAAGGTAAATGACAGCCATTTAAAAGGGAATTTGCCTACCAAGGCCAAAGAAAATATGAAGGATATGGATACAGAAGGAACAATATAAAAATCTCGTCTGTATTTTATATTATGGGTTGCACTTCATATATTGAATAGGTTCATTTGAATAAACACTGTGTTAGGTATTGCAAAGGAAACCCCACTTGTCATTAGTCAAGTTTTAATGAGGAAACACAGAGATTATCCTGCATCTATAATTTTTTTTATTGTTAATTTTCAATATGTTTTTCCTAGGAATCCAGATTATCAGAGTTGTGAATTTTTTCTAGCCAATGGAGCATTTTGAGGGAAAGGACAGCAGTTTAGACTCATTTTGTAATGATTTTCTTCATCCTGGCCTAGAGAATATTTACAGTGGTCATTTATGCTGATCTCCTATGACTATGTTAGGACCAACAGTGCTACATACTGCAGGATAATTGCTTCTTAACTTCTTTAGCAGAGATTAAGGGACATTCGCAACAGGGAACTTTTTATGTTTGCTCTACAAACTATTCTAGGTTTTCTATGTAAATCTTTCAAGAATTTATGGTTATAGAGAAATTTTCCTTGAGCAAAATGCAGAGAAACCTAGAACCATTTACAGAACAATTTGACTGATAGTCTACATTTCTATATCTCAATAAGTGACAGATAAGCTGTATAGAAAAAATACATGTGAAACTTTCCACAAAAAACCTTTCTAAAAAGGAAAAGCTTTATGAAATCTGGGAAACAGATTCCGTAGTTTATTTCTAGTATGAATGCTCTTTTCAAGGAGAAGTACTTTATAATCAGTCCTGCCTGATGTTCTGCTAGAGACCAGGTCCTGAAATCTCATGATTATATTGACTTACAATATTCCAATTCAGAAGAGTGTCCTTCACAAGTATGTGTCTTATTTACAAGCACTGTCTGTTGCAGTACCAGGGTTGTACACCAAACAGAAAAATAATCATCTTTATCACGATTTTATAAATGTAAACCATGTAACACATGGAAAGTTTAACCAAACAACTTGTCAAAACTCATACAAGATGTGTGTAGCGGAGCCAAACATAAGACAATCAAGTTACAAAGCAGTGGCTTAAATAGAACATGAAAGAGAACTTTCAGAGGTCTCATTGTTAGCGATCCAGCTGTAATGTACAGGATCTCCACTGATGTTGATCCTGGTTTCCTTCCTACCTGGTTTATCAATTCAACTGATCTTTCAAGGAAAAAGAAAGACAGAAAAGTCAAACCAATCATCTACATATTTCTGCAATCATCTACTTATTTCTGCAATCAAATTCTGTGAGTGTTCATAAAACTATCCATGCTTTGTAATGAGTTACATACCACATGAAACTATTTTTAAGGAGGTTTAAGATTAAAATCTAAAAATAAAACTAAACAAATACATAGCATTTTCTCTTTCTCAATTTCTAAAAAGGAAATTAAGTGAAATCTGTAATTCATGGTAATAAAGAATTGACTTGCCCAAAACTCAAGAAAAAGTCAATGGAACAATATACCACTCCAGTGCCCTACTCAAGAAACATAAAAGTAGGGCAAGCTTTGTTCTGTGGATGAGTGATAATTATCTGAATGGGAACAATCTAATTTTTTGCCTAAAACCTCTTGTGCTTTTGTTCTTTATTGATATGCCGTCAGACTTCTTGTCAATTGGAATCACTTCTGATTTGCTTCTGGCAGAGGACAAAAGCACAGTAAGTCATCAGAGGAAAACAAAAATTAAAGTAGGAAGCTAAATATATTTTGATCATACAGCATCAGCTTTGAAAATACTTTTCTTTCTGGATTGTCCTTGTTAATTGAGCACTACGTGACTACAAAACAATGGTTTAATCTTTAGGAAGAAGCTTGTCAACATTTGCAGGGTACTTGAGGGTTGTACTAGAGTAATTATCTGAGCACTCAAGACAAATCCCTCAGTCTGCTTTCCATGTGCTTTTATTCCTGTTTTCCAAAAGGGACAGTGATAGACTATTTGAGACTCCTTGTATTCCACAGGAAAACAAAACAGTTAAAACATCTCAATTCACTAATATTCAGGCAAAGGTTCTGTATGATTATCTATTAATTTTCCTCTAAAAAAACCTTATTAATCTTCCTCTAAAAAGTTACAGTGGTAACTGTTTAATATGTGTTGGTCAATATTGGGCAGTGCAGAAGAGTGGTTGACTCGCTATGAAAATCTGTAGCCAGCAGGCTTAAATTCACCTTGCATCCCATAATAAGGCAAAGTATGCACACAGAGCACAGTCCCACAGCTGGATTTTAAACAAATGGCAATACATTTGAGTGCTCTTTTTTTCCTCAAAACTCTACAAACTTCTCTTCTCATAGATTTCAGACAGCCTGAGGACAAGCAAGGTTGCTTCCAATTTATAGCCAGGTTTATACCTGTAAGGTCCCAAGGGACTCTAAGACTCAAATGAATGTCCATTTCCTTTATGCTGCACTTGGGCTTTTGAGACCCATGTCCTCCAGGTGCATTAATGCTGTCTGAGATTCCTTAATATGGCAAGACAGGAATTTTAAGTGATGAGCTGTGAGATGTTGCACTCATTTTAGGATTCTAACAGGTACTTTCACTAAAGGTCTCTGTACCATTAATTCTGTAGTACTCTTAGTAGAAATATATAACAAAAATATGGTAGAGACAAATTAATGTCAGGCAGTAAAGGCAGTCCCGAGCACAGTAGTAAAAAAGAATAAGAATCCAAGGAAGGCAAGAACAAGTTTAGTCTTAACACTTACAGGTAACTTCCCAGCAACTCACTTTCATTCAGTACTACTCTTCTCTCTTGCCTGTTCCTACTGATACACTTCAAATACTTTATTTTCAAAACAAAATATGGTTCACATTCTTTTCCTCTTCCAAACCTCTGTCAGTACATTTCTTACTCTGTTTCATTAGGCATCTCACTACCACAAAATCACCTAGAGAGAACAGAATCCATTTGTGAAAGAGAGACAATTAGTCAACTGAACAGTTACTGTTACAAGAAACTGAACACCTTCTGCAGGATTCCAGGTTTTATTTTCCTTTCTAACCAGTTCAGGAGAGCAGAAGCAGTAGGAACTGTAGGACTCAGTAAAAAATTCACAAAAAGTTAGACAAGATGCTAAAATTCCAGCAAAATATTTACTGACTTCAGAGTCCATATTAGCTGAATGACCTAGCAATCCAATGGATTTCAAATCTTGCCCTTCAATATACCTTTACTTTATGCAATATCAGGAATCCTATCAGGATTTTACATATTTACTCAACTTGTGCCTTCAGAAGTCTTGTAGATTTTGGTTTTGGAAGAGAATATTCACTTGATAATCTTAGAAGAGAGCTAAATATCATTCTACCCATTAGGGAATTTACGGTAGGAAGGTTATTAATGCTGCTGAAGGACAGAACATATGTGTTAAAAGGCAGATGTAGCAGAAGAAACTTTATACTTCTTATCATAAAACATAATAAATAAATATGATCTCCATACATATCAATCTTTTTCACAGAAAAATATAGGTTGGGCAAAAAACCATCTGTCTAAACTTTTGCTGTAAAGTACAGCTAATTTCAAGGAGAAATAAAATTCAGGCTCTTGTATATTCTACCAATTTTCTCGATAAACAATCCTGTAGTACAACATGTATTATAATATCTAATATCTCCTTTACCTCTCAGACAAAATTCTTTAATAATGCAGTAAGCGGTCTTAGTACTTCTTTTGTGTGACTTATCAAAAGCTTTTTTTTGTAAAAATAAATCTGAAGACCACAAGAACAATAAATTTAATGATGATGTAGGTAAGAGAGAATCACAAATAAAAGCAAATTATGTTTCAACTATGAAAATTTTTAAAAGGGAAAATATATTATAATAAGTAAAACCCAAAATTAACTCCAAAACCAAACTAAAAACTAAAATTCCCTAAAACACAAAACAAAATTGAAAAACCCCAAACAACAACCCCTCCTCCAAAACAAACCAAAACAAATCCGGCAGTCTCCTCCAAAAACCTCTTCTTTCCAGTCTAATGACTTTTTTGCAATAAATAAATAAACGTGGATATTTCTTTAATGTTTTTGATCTTACTAATAAGACATCTTCCACTGTCTAAGAAAAGCCAGAACACAAATAATATTAATCACATGTTGGATTTAAATTCCTTGTTTTGTCTTCTCACAACCACTTTTTCCTAAGACAGTACAAGCAGTATGCAAGCTACAGATGTACTGAGTCATTATCTACACATAATTTTCTCCTTGGCAACAACTCAGCTACAAGAGATTGTGACCAATGCTTCTGTATCACACAGAGGATTCAGAAGGGGTGCCATGGATCAGAAATCTCTTCCCACATAATTGAACCATTTTCAAAACTGTCTTTGATGTAGGATGAGTTTATTTTCATACTAAGAGAGGTTAAAATTTGTCGACTTCATATTTGGCAGTAGAGTTTACAGGCCAAAGACTCAATTTCTTTAATGTTTTGTTCTCCATCCTTCATCTGGAAATTGCACTTCCTTCAGCCCAGAGCTCTGTCCATGCACAAGACATGTGCAGGGAAGGTGATACTCATTATATGATAAAAAAATGTTCTTATATGTTCTTATATCATGAAATTTGGGGTTGGAAGGGGCTTTTAAAGGTCATCTAGTTCAAATTTCCCTGCAATGAATAGGAATAACTTCAATTGGATCACATTGCTTAGATCAACATGCAACCTGGTCTTGAACACTTCCAGTGATGCAGCATCCACAATTTCTTTGGGCAGCTTGTTCCAGTGTTTCACCACCTTCACTGTAAAAAAAAATCTTCCTTATATCTAGTCTATCCCTCCTTCAGATAAACCCCCTTGTCCTATCATAAAAGCCCCTGCTTAAAAATTTGTTCCCATCTTTTTTAGAAGCCCTCTTCAGGTGCTGGCAGGCTGCTGTAAGGCCTCAGTGGAGCTTTCTCTTCTCCAAGCTAAACAGCTCTGACTCTTTCAGCCTTTCTCACAGGAGGATCATTTTCATGGCCCTCCTCTGAACCCACTCCTACAGGTTCATGTCTTTCCTGTGCTGAGTGTCCTTTAACAGATACTTCTACCCTTGCTGAGGAAAACTAATCTCATTTCTGCTCAACTATCATGCACCATGCGTTTAAAGAGAGTGCTCCAGAACACAGACAAAAGGCCACAGGATAACAATACTGTATTAAAAAAAATTAACTTTTTATGTTCTTGTTTAAAATATGCTTGTGATTCACGCAGCTGTAGCAACCGTAACATTCCCAACCAGCAAAATGAATCTCATGTATCAAGGTAATGACCAAACCCTTAGGTTGATATATAATACCCTCCAGTGTATTGAGAAATGAGTAGCACATCACTGTGCAAAAT
Source organism: Polioptila caerulea (assembly GCA_013397295.1). Lineage (NCBI taxonomy): Eukaryota > Metazoa > Chordata > Aves > Passeriformes > Certhiidae > Polioptila > Polioptila caerulea. The sequence continues at coordinate 284,715 of VYXF01005967.1, read as the reverse complement.
ATATACATGTAGCAGGCAGATGCTTGCATGCATAAAAGAAACGTAGTTTTAAAGTTGTGTGTGACGTAAATTTTCTTCAGAAAAGAAAACACTGACAAATGTAGGTTACTACACTAACAAGTATATGTTAATAACTAGTTACTACTTCCTTTAAAATTTAAAAATAAAATACCAAACAATATACTTTTCTTCTATTTCTTCTATGAATTAATATTCTAATTTGATAAGATTTGTTAATGAAGTATTCCTAAACCAAAGTCATCATACTGGTAAAGAAATAAAAAATTTCTCTAAATAAGGATGTGATGTTATTATTATCTACACAAGAATGTTCTTTTTCTGGAGTTTCTAGATGTCATCATAAACACTTTATCTTCAGTTTCTGCTGCTCTCTGTTCTCCCATACATTCAGCTACAGAGCCAACCAACCATTTGCTGGGATAACTGTTTTCCCCATTTTGAGTGCACTAACACAAAAGCAGGACAGGAAACATGATCCATAATTGCCCTGAATATGAGGGATGACAGGGGATAACTGACAATGACGAAAAGAGAAAGGCATGTGAAAATATAGGCCACATGGGAAAGCAGGAAGCCCTGGAAGCCAGTCACTAGAGGTATCAAGGAGAAGGGAGTGGCCAAGTTCATTGCTTCAGGGCTACTGTCAATATTTACAAATGTAATTTTCTTTCTTCTTTTTTTTTTCTCCTTCCAAAACTGTACTCATGCTACATTATAGATGGATATAAATAAAAAAGAAGCATTCTATAAACATATAACTTTGCATCTGTCTTAGAAAATATACTCAGATATCTTACACATTCCTTGGAGTCTTTGCTGGTCTTCATAATGCTGCTCCCTCATGAAGAACATTGAAAAGCTTGTTTTACAGGAGACGTGAAAGCAAAGGAACCTCTGAGGCTGTTTGTATAAATTCATATCTGACACTGGATGACTGAGCAAGCAAGTACAGAAAAGGAGAGATGATGTTGAATGCAGACACTTCTAGGGAAAAATCTTGCTACTTTGTCCATTGGAAAGCCTTTATTTAGATTCATTTTATATAGCTCAGTCAGCAATCAGGGAGAAACTTTATTGTGCCTGGAGAAACCTTATTGTGCCTGGAGAAACCTTATTGTGCTTGAATCAATAGACATTAATGCAGTGCATATCTGCCTCCTACGCAATCATCTTGGCTGGAGTAACTTCCATTCAGAACTCCTTTGTCCTTTTCCTTTCATTTCTGACTTCGACTAATTTCTTCTCTCTTTTCTTGTTTGAATGTTTACATTCAATTAAGGATTTTCTGCTTTGTTTATCAACAGTGTTTGATCTAAATTACAAGAATAACCAACGTATAGTCAAGGGTCATTCAGAAAGTCTCATTAGCTTGCTGATTATTTGAGAGAAGATTTCATTACCATGTAAATAGAAATAGGTTCTTTACTCAGACAGACTAATGTTTAGTGTTCTGTGAATTATGTCATGCAACAATTAAACTCCACAAAAGATACACAGCATATGACATTCATATTATACAGACTAGTTATTATTGCCACAAAGGATAAGAGGATAAAAAATTTTTAAAATTTTGCATTTTTAAACTGTCACTGGCTTTAGTATGATACAGCTTAAAAGCTCAAATTCAGACCACACAACAAAAAAGATGGAAACAAAATACTCGTTTAGAATCTCTTCATTGCATGGGTTTCTTTATGTGTTAACAGTAACACACAAGACATTCACCACTGATGTTTCTAGAAGATTGCACCACAATTCATGTTGGCCCTTGAAGTATAAAGGTCAGGCCTAAGCTAGAAAAACAGAGAAATGAATTGTCAATCCACTGAGAATATATCAGAGCAGAGGAAATATCAGCTGACAAGTTGACACTGTCAAGTCCTAGACTGGTATGACATTTACACAACCTACTTTATGCAGACTTTAATTGGGCTTTTCATTTATGTGCTCTGAAATGCCGTGTTAACTCCTGTGTAATCCTTCAGCATTTAGGGACTAAGCCATTTAATTTATGTGCTTAGGTTTTAGCTCTTTATCATCCCTTTCTACTTTGAAAGTATAGAAAACTCTGACTGACTAGTAAGACACAAGAGAAATAAAAGGGAAACCTTCCTCACTCTGCAATAGCAGTGGAAGTTCTGCCCCAGCCTCTCTCCCAGTATAATTTCAGCAACTCAATCATTTTCCTGTCTGGGGCAGCTATCTGTGCACAGTCTACATTCCCAAGAAAATGTCTTGATTTTGTCACTCTGGGAACCTAGCTCTATTCCCACTGCCTGTTTTTAGCAGCCTTCCTGTCTCTCCTGTGCTGTGTGCTCCCTGCTTGGCTTGGCATTTACCCAAAGGCTCTGCATAGCTGCTGCCTGCACCCCAACATCACTAGAACCTTCCTATCTCTGAGCACGCTCCCTCGGCTACCTCCATCTCTCCATCCTTCAGGAGCACTTATCCAACCCTGTCATTCTCCTTCATATGAATATCATACAGAAATGCACAGTACCATATAATAGAATATAAATTATTCTGTTCACAGCAGGTAAAAAAAAAAGGTGAAACCTTTTTGAGAGTGGAATAAGCAATAAATGTTCACAGCTTGAATGGAAACAAAGTAAAAAATCTATCAAGTTTTTTCTGGTAGGTAAGCGTGAATACATGACTGTTTCCAGTTGATATACAGCTGTAGATTTTTAGTCACTGGATTACTTTAAACAATCAATGTTGATATCCTACATTGAATAAGATGAACGGCTAGCCAAGCAGTTTAGTCTGTCATTCAGTTCTGCACTTATTTGATTAAAAGAAGTATGCAGAGCGATCTCCCAGACACACAACATTAACCTTCAATCAATAACCACTTTAATGGTAGATGGACTCCTTTCTTTAGGCCTCTTCCAGTTGCATTATTGTGGAATAGCTATTTGGATAATGATTAATATGCTCAATACACCAAAGATTAATTCCTGTTTACACTGGAAGACGCAGCATTACCTATTTCCATACCACAGTCTCTGTCCTCTAGTCATGGACCTTGACAATGACAGGGTTTTGATTGCTTTCAGAATAGTCTCCATGATAAACAGGAATTTTATACTTGTGGTAATCAGTAAGGCAGAAAATGTTTATAATTCTGTAATTTGAAGGAACCTATTTATTTTCTGAGTTCACAGAAACAGCATTAGGGGCTGAGCACATGGATAAAAGAAATGCAGATGTAAAGCCTTTTCCCCCCATATTTGTTTTCTTCTTCTAATGAAGCAAGATTAAGAAGGCAATTTATAGAAGACTATGGTTTGGGTAAAAAAAGAACTTTGTTCTTAGCTCACCTGAGTTGAAATGCAGTGGACACACAGAGCCAGATGTAAATAGACATCCAGTTCTTAGAAATACACCAGATTTAGGACAAAATCATTAAGAGACATGCACATTTGAAGGACATTATAATATTAATAATGTATGATTATGTTATGTTACCAAATTTAAGATTTTGCTGGGACAAATGGAATTCCTTCCCACTAAGGCTTTGTAAGGTTATGAACTCCTTGACATTCCCTCTAAAACCTCATTCACTCAAATCATTAGGTGAAAAAAAACACAAAGCCATACTAGTGTTAAAAAAAGATTTTATGTTTAACTAAAATGTTTCTAGTTAGGTCAACATATAAAAAGTCTTCTAAACTAATTTGAAAATCACTGTCTTTTTTTTTTTTTTTTTTTTTTTTTTTTTTTAAAAAAACCCTTTAAAAAAACAAAAC
>VYXF01005967.1:262381-280901 GCA_013397295.1 Polioptila caerulea | reverse complement strand
TTTTTTTTTTTTTCCCTTTTAAGAAAATCCTTGCTAAAACACATATCTCAAATATTTTTATTTAGGCTCATCCAGTACTTATCTGTCTGGCTAAGGCATTGATGGCTGTATTTTTAACTGTCAAATTGAGCCAATTGCATGAGTGACCTTACTCCTTTCAGCACAGCCCTGTCTCACAGATGAAAAGAAATGGCTTGGTTTTGAAAAGCAACACACTGACATAACTTTGAGGTGAAGAAGAAAAATAAATAGAAATAAGTTCCACAGACAAGAACCACCCCTTTCAAAGAGTCCTGCTTTCCTCCCTCAGTAAAACCAGAGTTTACAACTTGTGTGAGAGCATCTTGATCCAGGTTCTCCATTTATCGAGACAGAATGGAGAGGCCAGCTGCATGTAGGGAATATGGGAATATGCCTACCCTGAGTGCATGTAGAGCATGCAAGACCATATTTGCAGGCCACATATACATTTCTACTCGGTGCCTGAGCTCACCCAGACAGGGTGTCCTTAAGATATTTGGGACATAGTCATGGCCATTTCAGGGACAGGACTCTCTGATGCAAACAGGCAGCAATCACTTTTTCTAACGACAGAGGATGAACACAACTGCAGCACAAATTATTAAAACTCTTTCCTATCCATTTTGACAGACTTACACTAAGAGTTTAGCTAGAAACCAGGTTTGATGCTGACACACCGTGCATATTTCAGTGCTTTTCTGAGCCATTAGGAATTTCATTAATGATACAAAGTTTCCAGGAGATGAAAAATATTGCCAGCAGTACCACTTTCCAAAGCTCAGGATCCACATACTCAGCTCCAGCAAAGTTTCACATAGCATGCAATAAATATTATTGTTTAATATAGTTTAAAAGCTGTTCATCATTGCAGAAGTAAAGACTAATTGGCTCTTGACATCATTGGTGATGAGATTTATCCCTGAACAATTTGCATATTGAACAGCCTTTTGGAGTCCACTGTAAAATAAGTTGTTTCTGCCTTCTGGTCTAAAATAGAAATACAAACTAAAATTGAAACTAACTTTTCCATCAGCTGGACATCAGATACACACCACCAAATAAGGAGCTTGGATTAATTTTCTTATTATGAACCTTTTCATATGAGCTTTACATTAAAAAAAAAATAAAAATACAAGGGGAACATGGAGGTGAAGAAAATAAAGAATTAGCTCTTCTCTTTATTTTTAAACACTGTTGGACAATCACAGAAAACCATGGTCATCATTCTTTTGTAAAGAAATTCAGGAAATAGACGGATGTGGGGAGAAAACAGCTGACAATGACAAGATCACTCTTAGAAGTTCAAGGGATAAGGGTCCTATTCTCATTGTGGCTTATTTAGGATCAGAAAACAGCATTTATGCATGGCTTTTAAAATTAGCTTCTTTTGATAAAGAAAATGGGCTTTATTCTAGGTCTGATTTTTACAGAGATGTCACATGAAGAAAACAGATCAAAATGTTGTTACTCTCACATGAAAGAAGATATGACCATTATTGAATAATTACTGATCTGGCTCAAGTTTAATGACAATATATTATACTTTCCCACCCAAAGTATTCCTCATCAAGCCTTCCTATTTCTTCCTTCTCTTTGACCCAGATGTGATAATGGCTTCACATGTCATTGTCACTGTGCTTATTTTAACAGTTGTTAAGTATCACTCATTTCAGTGTGTTTCAGTGGTGGAGGTAATATTCAGTTATGATTTTCAAACAGTTAAGTGGTTACAGCAAAAACTAGAATATTCATTAAGAATATTATTTATATTCATGCTCATTATTAACTTCAAACCTGATTTAAATTCACACTCTTTTATGTTAGTTGACTTGGAAAGCTATTTGCTTGCTTAAAGCTCAATTGAAATTTCATAGTAAGGCAATGAAGTGATTACCTTTTGTTAGTATTTGTCAGAAACTAAATAACCAGGGTCAGTATTTTCATCTTTCTATATCACAGACAGGACTCCAGAAGATCAAATACTGTCAGCCTCAACAAGCACTAGTATGGTTTATGTGACTATTTTTGTGGTTTTATTCCTCATTGTCTTTGTCATGCATTATGTTAAGTGAAAGAGAGTTAAAGGAGACAAGTGAGCTAGAGCAGAATCAAAGGTGAGCAACAATTCACATAAGAAATACAACAAGAGTGATAACAGGAGAGGGGGAAAATGGGGGCATTGGCAGCAAATCAGTTGTGTATTCAATTATAATGAATAGGGATATATGAAGATTGAACTTCATAGCATTATACAATTCAGGAATGGGAAAAAAACTATGTATATTTCTGCCTCTTTGCATTTATATCGACAATCCTCCCTGTCTTTGAAGATGTAATGTTTCAACATATTTATTGACTTGAAACACACTTACTAGAAGTTCATTATACATGCCCAGCCTCTAATGAAATAAGGTCCCATTTGCATAACTACATTAAGAGTGAACTAAGTAAAGCAGAGCAAAATGGTTTGTCTAGTCTGAATAACACACCTGAAGTCTGAATGTACTTTATGAAGAGCAACATATAAGTACTCCCATATTTTAATCTGCTAGACTACACACTAAAGATCCTTTGTTAGGAAGCAACTGTTATATTTCCCATTCAACCTTTTGGCTTAGTGGCACAGTTGTGTGTCCCACAAGGCTTATATAGGAATGAAAAGCAATATTTATTAATAGATATGTGGCAAAAGGCTAAAATTTGTTGAACTATGCCTGACAATTGAGCATTAATTGAAAATTTCCCAGGTGTTATCACTTGTGAAGTAATATCTGACTTACTGACAACTATCTGTTTCTAACTACCTGTTACTAATGTAACTACTTCCAAGCACATAAGATCCCTAAGTTGACACATATTTTCAAGCAATAGCTGCTGCAAATAGAAGATGGCAAACTACATTTTCTTCTTTCACTTGCATTTATCACTGAAACTTGTAATACTCACAGTGTATTTTGATCCTTTCTGTGATCCATACCTCCAAGATGGAAGCTTCACTGCTAACATCAGGGCATGACAGTCCAGTGGGAGCCCACTACCAAAGAGCTAGTGATGCTGGTTGTAAAGGAATTAAGGAATCAAACTGCAATGCAGTGTTCTTACCCTAGCCTTAGCTTGCAGGCTGTACCTTAATGAAATGAAGAAAAGTGACAGAGACAGATGAGAACTCAATGTGACAACTGCTTTTCGAGGCAGGCTGAGCCAAAACAATTTGGTGCAAGTGATATCATGATCAATAACACCTCCTAGGCTTGCTCATTCCATTATGTACAAGACTGTTTGGCTCTACCTTTTTTTTTTTCTTCCTTCTTAAAATTTTTTGCAATTAAAAATGTTTCAGACTACTGACAGTGAACAATTTCTACTGCATTCATTTTTGGGACAAAAAGTCACCGCCAGCCTGGTGCAGTTTTTGTTCATGCTCTGTAAAGTTTAATGGTAAAGCAAGACATTTAAGGTGTTCTCATTTGCAACAAACATTGGCTAGTCCAGTTCACTGAAGGCTATTAGTAAAGTGAAAAAGATAATGGAATTTCCTGCAGGCTTTAGGGAAAAAATAAGTACAGTAAAAGTACTTAAAAAAAAAAATGCTATGTAGTGCTCTCAAACTAAGCAAAGTCAGATCAAACTGTAGCTTTGAAAACTGAACGAATTTTATCAGCATCCAACAAAGTAACAGAAACTGTCATACCATGTCACATTGCAAAATGCAAACTGTAACCTATTTGGCTACCATCCCTACAGAATACATCTTTTCAACATCACTCTTTTAGCACAGCTCCTTTTTTATCAAATGTCAGCTTACTATATTTTGGCTACATTAGTAGTTTTAGTAAAGTCAAAACAATTCAGGAAAACAATATCATTCTGGCAAATCTAGGGGGACACATCCTATTTTTTTATGAAGTCAACTGTTTACTATAAAGCAGAATGTAATTTTGAATTCTATATTCAATGAAATATTGAATAAAATACATTCAAAATGAGAGAAATCTTCCTCTATGTCCATTGAAAGAACATCTTGTTGAGAGTGAGATGCACTTTACAAGCATTTCAATTGTTGTACCATCTACACAATTGACTAAAACCACCTGATGTTATAGAAGGAGTTCTACATAAAGGCTTTGTATTTAATTTCTCCTTCATCTTTCTTTAAATGAGTTGGGAATTCTTGCTTTATATTATCAACTGTGGTTGGTTAGACACACTGGTAAATAATACAGTTTTCTGATCTGCTGTAAATGCATTCAGTTTCACTCGTTTGCCTCTACATAAGTTAATAATAGAATTGGTATATTGTTTCTCACTATGTGGTGCAGTTATTGGATCAGGTAGTCAAAAAACCCTACTGAGATTACTCAATTTGATAATCTATTTTAGGCTTAGATAGGTAATGGAATGTTGTCATGGAGATCAATAATTAACATGTTTACATTTGACCTGTACTTACCAATTTATAAAGGTAAAGCAAAGCAATCTTACAGTTCTAGTTCTTGAGGGAAAGCAGTAAAAATGCATACATCTAAAAATGGCATAAACTGATTAGAGGATTTTTTTTTTTCCTGGCATTATAAATCTTTGTAAGGACAAAAGAAATCATTACTTTTTTATCTCAGAACTGCATTTTAAATGACAATGAGGAATCAATGAATTTGCTGAGGCTGAGTCCATGCCAGCTAGAAGACTGCATTCTAATGCATTCTATAAGATCTTTAAACTAGAGACATTGTCATAGCTCTAGTCTGAAAATAACATTCACATCAGCTGACCTGTAGATCTGGATCAATAATAATCTATCCAATCATCTGTGCTGATCTTCATCAACAATCATTTTATCTTAAAAAAAAAGAAACTTGATGGCTCTTCTCAATTCCCTATGGAAAGAGGCAGGAGTACTTGATTTAATTATTAAGGAATAATTTGCATGAAGAACAGTGCAATTCTGATAAAAGTAACAGCACCCTGTATATGACATCTTTGTCTCTTAGATTTCCTGCTTAGAGGATATGTAGATTGCTGATGCCTTCATTTTTTAATGGACAGGAAAATGTAAACCGATTTTTCCTCTTTTTAGCTTCCCCAAAGAATCTAGAGCCATTTGGGTAAAATACCAAAATAAAAATAATATCACTGGCAGTGCTTACTGTCTCTGTTTAAGTCTATGACAAGACTGATATGTTCTCATTGATAGACCTCAAAATGTATTTGCAAAGGAAGAATAATTCACTTGAAATATTTTAATATGGTCCTTCAGGGAAAATGAAAATCAATATTCTGCACATATTTACGCATATTTACGTGAACTATCTGGAAAAAAAGCAATTTTTTGTAACTTCAGATGACAGAAAGTCATCGACATACTAAGTGGAGGCTATTTTACAAAAAAAATTTAAGACTTAGGTAAACTAGGTGCACTTGAGACACATATATGCTTATATCATTTGCTATATCCTGTATGTATAAATCAAGAACACATGTAAAACTAGTGAAGAAAAAGAGTGAGTGTTCTAAACTGTATGGGAAGGATTTAAGAGAGAATAACCAGATGATTCTTGCATATGGTATAATGAAGTAACTAAAAAATAAACTTGTCTCAGGTGTACCTGAGTAAAGGGGAGATCTGCTAAACTTCCAGAGGAAATATGACCTGTATCAAGCTATTTTCAAGATCATTTATAGAACACTTTGGTAAATTCTGCAGTTTCACCTGCCCATAGGGATGATACAAGGTACAGGAGAATTGTTATATGGTGAAATACTAAGAAAAATCCTAATTCCTCTCATGAGAAAATAAGAGAGATTTTGATGTACAGGTACATGGTTTGGCACAAATATTACTAAGAAATAAAAGTTCCTTTAAACACGGTGATAAAATCATAAGGACAAATAAGTATAAGCTTAAAATGGGAAAACTAGAGCTAAAAATGATGTCATCATTATTTTGCCTTGGATAATTTCATCCTGTTTTGACATCAGTATCAGTGGGCTTTGATCTCTCTTTAATTGATTTCTTCCAAAACTTTTGAAAACTGTAAACAGGTTAATCCTTGTTTCTTTCTTTTTTAAATATGCATTAATTAGTTGCAAAAATTATGTTTATTTACACAGCTATACATGCAATACTAGACTGTTTCTGTCACAGAATGTAATTTTGATTTTAACAGTTAATGTTTTTCACATCTAGAATACTTTAGGTTGCATGATTACATTGTAATTTCTGTGATTACACATCTCTGCTATTTTTTTGTTTCTTTAATTGACTGATGTCACATTTATCAGCTAGGCTTTAAAGAGCAGCTTGTCCTACAGGAAATGCCAGGCCCTTCAAGAAATAGCCATAAATGTCACACTTCAAATTTGGTTCTTGGTATGAACTTTTCGGCATCTTGGAATTGTTTGGAAGATGATGTGGTTTAATTCATCATTAGTAAAATATCACTCTGAAGCTAGCAAATTATCAATAAAGATGGCTCTGGAATGGGACATAAGGTAGTCTGGAAGAGGCAAAATGCTATTTACAAACAAAAATACAAATTTTAGAAAGGGTCTGATGTCAAAACAATGATAAACATAGTTTAGTACAATTCCCTCTTTTCTCCACAAAAACAGTCAGCCAACAATCAAAGCTGAGAGATTCTGAGAGAGAGAATGGGGTCCTCCTGCAGTGGAAAGATTGGAATTGCAGCAGCCAACATCTTGTCACAGTCATCTCAGGTCCACATTGACTACAAACAGCTATCTGGAGAATTTACAGCTCTTAATTCCCAACAGGAGAGGAAGCTGAGAGTAAATGGTGAAGATATGAACATGTACTTCTCCAAGGAGTCATCATGAAGTCTGACCCTAATGGATCATTTATGAAATGGTTGATCTTAAATACTCTCCAGTGGTGTCTGTGAAACATGTAACGTATGCCTAAACCAAACATTGATTTCTAATCAGAAGGATTTTAAATTTTAAATGCCTTATCATTCTGTGACATTCCCCATGTTGGCAACAATCACAGGTACAGGGTTGCTCCCATCAAAACACACAACTGTGGAGAACATGATACAATGTCTTTAAATGGGACTACTTTCTGTTCAAAAAAGTAATGGACTTCTCTCATGATCAGGATTGGCTTCTGATGCAGTCTTGAATAAGTTGATATTTTGTCACACAGTAGAATGAGCTTTACTATTAGGTTCATAGTATGAACAACACTAATTTGATGTTACAAACATCAAATGAACAACATCAGTTTGATGTTCACTAATTAAATGGTAAATTTTGAGAGATCACTCATTTTCCTAGAAAGATTTGTAAAGGCCTGAAATGACTCTTTTTTTAATATAAACCATGAAGAAAGAATATAATATTTTGAGTTAACAATAAATACTCCATATTGATATGCTCTCCTAAGAAATTTCACTTGAGATATAAAAAAAAAAAACCAAAACACCTCATGCAAATAAAACAAAACAAAGCAAAAACCCAACAAAACAAAACAAAAGAAACAAACCAAATCAAACCACTACTTCCTGGGGAAATGGAAAAAGAAAATGGGTCCTTCATTTGAAAGGGAGAACAGCTTTGTACAGGACATAGCATATGCAGTGCTGCATTGTAGTTCAGTTGCATAAATAGTAATTTTCTTCCTATTATCCTTGAATAAGATTATCTATCAACTTAATTTAACTGTTACAAAAATTTGGATGCAAAAACAATGGAACAATGTTTGAGCAAAAAGTCTTTGGCCTATCCCCACCTGTATCACTGCGATATTTACTTATGCTATTCCATCATTATTTGTCTTTAGAATTGACAGTAAATTACAGAAATGGGTATAGTGCCTGAAGGCAAAGAAAAATGCGAGAACAATGCTGGGTTTACTTATCTTAACACTCTTCTTGCTGTTGCCTCTAGGAAGGACAAAATATCCCCTTTTGGTTTGCCTTATGGTGGAGCCTTGATATATTTCTCAGGTCATTTCCAATGTAAGTACTGCCATCTGCACACTTCTAGAACTCAGGAATAAAAATTTTGCAGATAATGAGCTGTGCTTTGAAATCATGATGGCAAAATCTTTTTTCTTTGTTCCTTTTGTTTTTCTCTGAATATAATGCTAAAGAATAATAGATGTGACTGAATCATTGTTATTTCCTAATTTGTCTAATAAGTGATTATGCATTTGTTAGAAGCTTTTTCAAATTATTTTGCTTACATGTGTCAAAAAACAACACTGGTTTTTTTAAATAATGTTGCTGATGCCATTTTATTTGTTATTTAGGGAAATATCCATTTTCTGTAGTAGTCAGAAAAAAAGATGGGTAACTCCTTTCTTAAGAACTGTATCAGCTTTCTTAATCTAGCTCATTTTACAGTTGAAAATTATACACAAGTGTACCCTAACTAGATATTTCACACTAATTAACTTTTTCATTAGTATTATTTTTTTCTTGTGTTGCTATAACTTCTTCCTGGTTTACAAAGCATGATGCCAGTGCATAGCTCACAACTGCTTTCTGGATCAAGTCAAATTCTGAAAGTCTTTTTTCTCATGGTGAACAGGTGTCATTTATAATATAATAGCACTTAAGGACTTAGCTCTCATTTATTTACTAGTACAGATTTTTTTTAGGAGTTATTTAAAAACTTATTTGCATGTGATAATATACTGCTACTTCAGGTTTGTTGATTTTGGTTTTAATTTTAGTCAGTAACTGGTAACATCTATGAAAAAAAAACCATAATAAAACCAAAACAATCAACAACAGAAAAACTCCGCCATATCACAAACAAACAAACCAAAACCTGCAAATCACCCTGCTATGCCTGTGTAAGTACATGCTCTTTTTCCATGACAGAAACTGTAGAAACTGCCACAGAACCACTATGGAACTGGGAAGACCAGGTTTTTCCAATGGAAAAAACATCATGCTGTACAGCATGCAGAATAGCTGAAAACCAGGTAGATGAGTTATACAGAATTTGGTGCCTGAAGAATTTATCTTTTTAAAAAAGACAGCCTGAATACATAAACCTGTGATTGAGTACTAAAATTTTCGTTAGGTCTCAGTCTTCTGTGAATTTTAAACAGAAAATAAACCAACAACTCACCAACTGAGAACACAGCTAGAAATGAATTATGCGGTGATATCACAGATCACGAAAAATAACCACTTGCTATATTTTGTGAAAACAAAAGAAGAAAACATTGGTAGCAGGAATTAATAAAATAGATAAAGGAAACAAGTGTGATAGATTGATAAGAACAATAAAAAGTTCAATCACACTTATTTTTTAATAAAGAAACAAGCATTACTTTGTCTTTCACATTTAAATGGTTATAGCAAGTCAGGTTTTGCCACTCTTATAACAGCTAAACAAGATTGCCAACCGTTTGAAGATGAATCATCTTTTTCTAGGAACAAAGTGATTGGGTTGTTTGAAACTTCTAATGGCATAGTTGTTACACACTGATTTGGCATAGACTCTGGTTTATCAGTAATTGTGAAAGCACTAAATCTAAACAGTAGCTAATAAACAGCACTTCCATATGATTCTCCAGTCAAAGGGTTTAATTTCTGTGCTATGGTACTCTTTCTGAGCTAAATCTCTTGATGTGCGATAAAGTGTTGCTTTGATCACTGTTTTCCCAAGGTTGTCTTTAAATAATTCACTGTTGCTATCTGCACCTCCTCCTTGCACCCCTGCCAGGTTTGCTCCTGCATAGTGTCCCCCCTCTTGCCCCCTGGGCTTGAGGTGTAAATCTGCCTTTTCCTGGTGGTTTGAGAATGGTGCTTGCTCTCAATTTACTGTTTTATATGCAACTAGAAATCATGATATATTTATCATTAGCATTGGTGTGTCTTGTTGGAAAGAATTACCCAACTGGACCCTAAAGCAGTGGTCTGTCTTAACCAACAGTCTCACCGTGAGCTAGCTGCCCTGTTGGAAAACAAACCAATCTGCCCAGAAAACACTGAATTGCATTTTCATTTTTGTTCTTACATGTTTGCTGGGCACACAATAGTTCTTTATAATTGAGCTGGCCAACTAGATACACTATATACTCAGGCAGTGTTTGTTGTGTTTTTTTCTTCAAAGATTTCAAATTTGCTGATTTGTTTACACAGCTTGGGCTACATAAGTAGTCAGATTATGCACACAGCATTATTTCTGACCCTTCATTCCCCTTTAATCCTAAAATCCAATTTGTCTTCTGAGTGTCCTAGTAGACAGCAGAGGAGAAAAGAAAACATTTCAAAAAGTAAAAGAGGTACTTGGACAATTTAAAAAGACATTTTAAATCTGTCCTCTTATAAATGTAAAAAACCCCATAGCTTTAAAGACAATCTAATATTTAAGGACATAAAAGTTGTTTCAGAAAAGGGACATGACAAAGAGAGAGAAAGTGAATCAGCTGTTTAACATATTTTTGCTGATATTTGTCTTATTTCTACACAGGAGATGATGTTTCAGATCAAAGGATGAGTGGTCAGTAATTTTCATCTCTTTTTAGAAGCTGCAAAGTGCAAGACAATTTTTCTCCTTCATCTTTTCTCTAGGTATAAAATTCTAGGCTAGATTTTAGTAGATATAGATAGGCACAAATGCCCTAAGTTTTGATATAGAGCACAGTATTTCTGAATCTGAAACAGTATTTTTTGTGTTAGTCCTGACCATGAATTGTTCCTAAAAACATAATTTTCCATAGGATTTTGGCAAGTCCAAAGCAAGATACTGAGTCTTGATTATTTATTCAATTTCTTTAAAAAGTACTTAAGCATATTTAAGAATTGAGAAATCTAAGAAAACTGTTAAGTAAAATTCTGGTTTTCTGTCACTGAACATGAACAAACAGAAAAGGATAAACTAATATGGTAGAAATGTTTTCCTTTTAATGCTATCATATAGATTTGAGATAGAAGTCATTTTATTGTGTCAATCATTCCAACAGAATGAACAAGTATATTTCAAGTATAGTTTACAAACAATATATGCACACAAGAAGTACATTCATACATTTCTCAATTAATCAAGAAGGATATCTTTGGCAGTAACGTTATTTCTTGATAATGATATTCCAATCAAATTTCATTTTGCTTGGCACTGTACAAATCTGGAAAAAAGGACAGTTCCCAGCACAAAACTTTAATAGTTAAAAATTTAGTATTATAGGTTAAGGTTTATAAATTTTTCAATATAATTCCTGGCTTTTAAAAGATGTTTTCAAACTTCAGATTTCCATGGAAATTAATTTTTAACTTTACTTATTTTCTTACTAGAAACAGTAGTTAGTCCTGTAAGCAATCATATGTTCATGCAACAGAGGTCGGTAAATTCACTCTGCATTCACCCACTCTTTGGGTATGGTACTCAAATGGTACAACTGCTGAAACATATATTTGGTTAATACAGAATGAAAACCATTATGTACTGTCAAAACATTTTTTTGCATCTTCCGACTTTATTCCTTCTCTTTGGGATTAGTACAAGCATTCAATTTTAAATATAGATACATATATATATGTGTATATATGTATGTACATATACATGTACATATATGCATATGGATATATAGGGTAAAAGTTACAGTGTTTCATGTCAAGAAAAGATTTCACATGAAAAAAGTAAGCATTCCTTCAAGGGTTTTACAGCTCTAATTTTTACTTTATATTAGTTACACCCATTATGCTGTTCTTTTCAGAGCTGCCACCTGCAGCAGTTTTATATCAATTGTTATATAATTAATGTGTCAAAGTTGGCCTTCAGGATTACTGAGAGATTTACCTATTCACTCTCTACTTGTTTTACAAAATGGAGTACTTTGAAGCTGAAATGAGCTACCAGATCTAAGCATTCTGTGCTTAATGAGCGAAAAGCTACCTCTGAAGTGAACCCTAATAAACTGATTCCTAAAGTCATGGAATAAATGGAATAAAAAAATGCAATTCAGAACAGCTATATGTGATTATAAAACACCCAGTATCCTATGAAATTTTGTTATTTCTTGACAGAGCATCTTCAGAAAACATGAGTTTTTCTCATTTGAGAAAACTCACTAGTGACACAAAATCAAAAGTTTATCGTTGGCTAGTCAGTGTTGTAAACTCTATTTTTCGCCCCCATCTTCACAATTATTTCAATTAATAAAACCAATAGATTTTGTATTCTTGTATTTTGGAAATCAAGGCTTTAGTAAAATATTGAATAAACTAGATTTCTTTTTTCTTTTTCTCTTTTGTTATTGAGACTTAAAAAAAAAAAACCCAAAACACTTGAAGTGATTTTTCATGCTATTTTGCACAGAGTACAAATAAAATAGTGAATTCCTCTTTATGAGACTGTGAAGAAAATCCACTTACAATAGATAGAGCAATTTCATTTCTCTTACATTTAAATGTAGAATGGGTTAGATCCAATACTACCATTTCATTTAATTCTCCGCTTCTCATCTCTTTAACTACAAAAAAAATCTATATAGTGTGGGTGTGTGTATATAGAAACATGTTCACTGCTCAAATTACACCTGAAGGCAGAAAATCACACCAGAATAAAAGAAATTATTCCACTGAAAAAAGATACAGTGCATAGAAAACAAACTTATCCCACACATCAACATGAGCTCTCTTAGCTTTAGCTAGACTCTCAGACTGGTTTTCTATCATGTCAATTTTTATGTAATTATAAAAACATGACAGTATCTAGTACACATAGAGAGCTACAATAATAACACGAGTGAGAAGAATGTTGCATTTTTTTTCCCTCTCTAAGTTTGTCTGTCTGTGTGTGGGGAGAGGCTAATTTATCCCAACATCATTCTCTGCTTCCCTGACTGGATATAACTAAGCCCTGAAATCCAATGAAAGGCTGTATAAGCTAGAAAGGATCTTTGTCCTTGGCTTGGAGGTAAATGCATGCAAAGTATATATGCTGGCCTTTTAAGGGAAAGTAGTACTAACATTTAATAACACATACTAGTCACACAGCAATCATGACTGGAATCAGATGACACGCTTAAGAAGAGCTCAAGGAAAGAAAAAATGAAGCTAATGATGATATGTAACATGTCAGTGAGAATTAGTTGATATCTCTGGATCGAAGGGAGGTAAATGCGAACGTTAGTTTTTATAAAAGGTTTCAAAAGGATTAAGGAACTTTAGACTTATTAATTCATATTTTTAAAGATTAAAAAAAAAAAAGAATAGGAAAAAAATTGTGAACATCTGGGTGCTTGGGAGGAGACAGCAGTCCTTTCTTATACAGAAGCTGATGTTGCAAAATTTGTAGTCACCTGACTTTTCAGCACATTTGGATGAGAGTGACCAAGTTCTTGTGTCTTCCTTAGATTTCCAAAAGACTTTAAGATAAATTTCTTTACCTCAGGCTTTTAAGAAAAATAAGCAGCTGCTGCATTCAAAGATATGAATTCAGATCCTTGGTGTAAAGACCTACTTTGCATAATGGAGGGGTGGTGTTAGGGGTTATCATCAATGGAATCCCTCCAGAGCCTGTGCTCGAACTATTTCTGGCCCCTGTGTTGTCTGATAGCCTCATCAATAACCTGGGTAAGAGTTAGGTGAGCAGTAAGGTGAGCTGGTTTGCTGATGAAGGTATTTAAAAGAACAAGGAAAATTGCAAAGAATTTTTGGAGACTTTTAGGGGCTCAAACAACAGAATGACAAAATGAGACGTGAAAAAAGTTATGGAATAAAGGTGCACATGACAAAAAAAATCTACTTCTTACAAAACAGCAATGCACTCTAGTTTAACATAAGAAGAATAAGGTTGGTGTTTGGAGAGTTTCATCAGAAGATGTACAAAAAAAGCAAATCACTGATAGGAGTGGGGAGCAAAAGAGCAGAGGAAAAATCCAGGAGATCATCCTGATCCTGCTATGGTATAAATCTATTTTCTCCCATATCCTAAAAGAAGAAAAAAAAAAAAAAAAAGACTACTGTTTACAGCCACCTCAAAGTAAATAAGTAATTGTTCAATAGCACTCCTTGCTAAAGGCAACTGTGAATAGAAAATGGTATATTATATATATTCAAAGGTTATTAGGCAGGCAAATCACTCAATAATGTCTCCGAGTATCCAAAAAATTTAGAGAATGGAAAAGTACCCTCTTTTCTTCTTTTCCTTGATACCTTTTTATCTGAAAGTCATTTTATTGTTAGACCCTTGACTGAGGCACTGCAGCCCATGAAAATGGCATCATGTGAGCATTGTTTCTATATTTAGCCTCTGCCTTTTTCCCATGTGTTGGGACTCATGGTATCTGGGACAGCATACAGGAGAGTAAAAGTCACACTAACCTTGCAAATATTCAGAGGAAGTTGTTAGTAGGATACATTTGGTTTGTAATTTAAAAAAAAAAATCCAAACCAACAATCAAAACTCCTGTAGCATAAAAGATTTGTTGCACATGAGCCAAGTTTGTTTATTTTTTTACTTATTTTACTAAAGTATGGCATATACAAAACCAGCATGACACATAATTTATCATATATCTTCTTTCAATCTTGAAATAAATTGCAAGGAAGTTATAAAACAATTTAATAATCTTATCTTGAAATGGTTTGTGGCTCCAAAAAGAAAGTGTTGGAATAATATATGGCCTTATGATTTGTCTTAGAAGAGTATCTTTCACAGGTTTCTATATTTCCTGAGATGCTAACAGTCAGCAAACTCTGCATAAAACATATGAAGGCAATAACTATGAATGCTTTGCAGTAAAACTAGTTCTGAGTTCATATTTTCCATTCCAGAAAAAAAAAAAAATGCACCTAAAAGTCAAAGAAATACTGTTTAGATTCTGAATGCGAAGCACGAGTAAGCTGCAATGCAAGTCTCTGGGAGAAAAACACTTAAAAAAAATTAGAATCCAGAACAAGAGAATAAAAGAAATCAGGGCTTTAAAATTATTGAGTCATTACTGATTGGGTTCTGCACTTCTCTGAATTAATTTTCAATGGATTTTTCAGAAGAAAGTATGTGCAAGATAATTTGTCTTTGTTTCTTGCTTTAGCAGCTGCCACATAGCTGGCCTGCAAATATATTCAGGTAACTTCTGATTTATAAACAGATCTATTTCAAACACCTCTCTCTCTTTTGCACTACTAGTTCAGCTGACTAAGCTAGAGAAACTTTTTTTAAGATTTCATCCTACTGTTTTTCTAATTTTAATTTAGAATTTTTACGTGTTTAGGGAAGAAGAAATATTTATTTTTTGGAATGATTCTTAAAAATGCTTTGTTTCAGTTCCAAAATCGAACTAAACCAAAATAAAAACCCAAACAAACATGCTTTGTCTGGAGTAAAGAAAGGAAAACTGGGTAAAAAGTAGAATACTGAAAGTGGCCTGGAGGACAAGAAGAGGCAGAAAAATTAGCTTTACTGCGAGAAATAAACAGCATGATGTTGCCAGCACAGAAACACATTTCCAATATAGTCTTAGAGAAGGGGAAACAACAGTTCTATGTGTGTATTTGACTGAAGACAATATTGCACCTTGCCTTTTGTTGCTTACTTAGCGCGTGTAAAAGCAAGGTGATGGCTCTAGGTGATCTTGCTGCATGGTAAGACTGTAATGCATGTCCTCTTACTTGCTTACCGATAATTAAGAGAGGAAATAGGGCGTATCTTAGAAATATATATAACCAGCTATTGAACCAAAAAGCAGAGAGAATAATCAGCTAGAATAGTAGCCTTTGGTTGAAAAAAACAGAATTCCACACAATGGTTTGCAGATAAGAAACTAGTGGAATAAGTCTGGTTGAGATTATTGACTTAATCAATCTTGGACAGGTGCAATTGTGGAAAGGAGATTGAGAAGGAGGCAGAAAGGCCAGTGAATGATTATGTCACCTGTAAATAACAGGAACTCCAGAAAAAAGAAAATATTTGCAAAAGTACTAGACTCACAACCCCTGTATGAATTCAGAGCTCGTCTTATCTTTCCTCTCTGTCAAGGAATGCCAGACACACAGACACATTCTACACCATTATTGTGGCTATCTCTGACCTGGGCAATCAGCTGTTCAGATGTAACTCGTGTGGCACAGAATCACCTCTCAAAACCACCAGGTGGTGCATAAGATTTGATATAATGCACAGACAATAATTTCTCCTCTCCAGGGTCTTTATTGTAATGTCAAGGCTCCTCAAACAAAAGAAAATGTACATTTGATATTCATTCAAATTAATTAGTTTAATTAATTAATTAGATTAATTCTAAAATCCCTAGTTCTAGGGATTTTTAACAATGGGAAGGAAAGAAAACCCACCCAACACTTAGCATACTCGTAGTAGTAATATGATTGAAAAAAAAAAGTCCCCTTCTCTTCCTGTATTCTACTGATTATATTTTCAACCTTGGCTTCAAAGCATGAATATCTTTGAATCACTATAGTGCAAATCCTGTAACAGTATCACCTGCCATAAAATTAAACTGGCAGAACACCTACAAGAATGATGACAATTCTATGAAAAAAAGAACAACAATCTTTTACCTTACATATTGTTTAATCATGAATTTCAAACTTAATAACTACATATTAATAAGCTGTTAAATTTCTTTGAAGAATTTGATTTAGCAAAATTGCAAGCTAAGGTATTTTTGTTCTCAGAGATCTTTGAGTATTAGTATTTTTGAGGTATTACTTGATTTCTGTTAAAATAAAATAATTACTGGTTTCAATTTTTTTCAATTTTTTTTTGGTGAAAACAAAACATTCTCTGATATAGTTCTACAAACACCAATAGTTTTCAGGGAGTCAACAGGTTAATTAAATAGTACCTTGTGAGCAAAATTGAAAAGAATTCAACCCAATGAACCTATAGGCTTATTGAATTGAATTCTTTATATATTTATAGACATATATACGTATATGTATAAAAATGCATATGAAGTACACATACTGTGCTGGAGCCTGCAAATGCAAAATGTGTGGTGTCTACAGAGAGTCACGGTCTTTTAATGAAAATATATTGAATTTATCTTCCCTGCAGACAAATTTTCTAGTAAGTTTTGCACTCATTAAATTACTGTTTCTGAGGTTCTTGCATTTTCTGTGCTAGCCATTATCATCACTACTATACTTCTTAAGTGCCTGTAGGTTAGAATCAGCACCAGTGTATTACTTACAGAACCATTGAATGGTTTGGGTTGCCAGGGACTTCAAAGGTCATCCAAATCCAACCCTGACATGTCTAAAGATGTCATTTACTACATTCAGGATGCTCAGGGCCTCACCCAACCTGGCCTTGAACACTTCTGTGGGTGGGTCAGCCACCATCTTCTTGAGCCTGTTCCAGTGCTTCACCACTTTAAAAAGAACCTTTTCCTACAGGAAAGTAAAGAATTTTTTCCTAACTTTTTATCTAAATCTGTCCTCTCTCAGTTTAAAACCGTTGTCCTTTGTTCTGTCGCTATCTACCCATATAAAGAGTTCTTCTCCCTCCTTTTTATAAGCCCCCTTAATGCACTGAAAAGTTGCCATAAGCTCTTCCAAAAAGCCATCTCTTCTGCATGCTGAACAACCTCAACTGCCTCAGCCTGTCCTCACAGAAGAGGTGCTCCAACCCTCCATCTTCATAGCCCTCCTCTGGACTTGCTCCAACAGGCCCACGTATTTCCTATGTTGGAGGCTCCAGAGCTGGATGCAGCACTGCAGGTAGGGTCTCACAAGTGCAGAGTAGTGGGGCAGAGTCATCTCCTTTGACCTTCTGCCCATGCTGCTTTGGATGCAGCCTAGAACCTGTTTGGCTTTCTGGGCTGTGAGTGTACATTGCTGGCGCATGTCCAGCCTCTCATACAGCAGCAACCTTAAGTCCTTCTCCACTGCGCTGCTCCCAATGGCTTCCTCTCCTGTCTGGACTCATGTCAGGGATTGCTCCAAATCAAGTGCAATTGGCCTTGAATCTCATCAGGTTATTATGGGCCCACTTCTCAGGTTTGTCCAGGTCTCTCTGGATGGTGTCACATCCTTCTGGTGCAACACTCAGCTTGGTGTCATCTGCAAACCTGCTGAGGGTGCACTTGATCTCGCTATCTGTATGATTGATAAAAATAAGAAAGAACACTGTACCCAAGACAGGTGCCCTGAAGGACACACTCGTCAGTGGCCTCCACCTGGACATAGAGCCATTGACCACAACTCTCTGTCTGTGTCCATCCAGCCAATTCCTTATGCACAAATAGTCCACTGCTCAAATCCATGTCTGCCCATTTGGAGCTAATGATGTCATGCAGGACCATTTTGAAGGCCCTACAGAAAGACTTTGGTCAATCTTCCCTTGTCAAACATTTCTGCCACTCCAACGGCTGTGCTGGCTGTCTCAGATCATCTCCTTGTCTTTTGTGTGCCATACTCCATCTTCTAGGTGGATCTGCCCCATGATCTTCCCAGATAGAGGGGTGAGGCTCACTGATCTATAGTTCCTTGGATCTTCCTTTCTTCCCCTTTTAAAAATGGAGGTGATGTTTTCCTTTTTCTATTCTATTTCTAGC
>VYXF01005967.1:202691-261463 GCA_013397295.1 Polioptila caerulea | reverse complement strand
CTTTGTTCTGTCGCTATCTACCCATATAAAGAGTTCTTCTCCCTCCTTTTTATAAGCCCCCTTAATGCACTGAAAAGTTGCCATAAGCTCTTCCAAAAAGCCATCTCTTCTGCATGCTGAACAACCTCAACTGCCTCAGCCTGTCCTCACAGAAGAGGTGCTCCAACCCTCCATCTTCATAGCCCTCCTCTGGACTTGCTCCAACAGGCCCACGTATTTCCTATGTTGGAGGCTCCAGAGCTGGATGCAGCACTGCAGGTAGGGTCTCACAAGTGCAGAGTAGTGGGGCAGAGTCATCTCCTTTGACCTTCTGCCCATGCTGCTTTGGATGCAGCCTAGAACCTGTTTGGCTTTCTGGGCTGTGAGTGTACATTGCTGGCGCATGTCCAGCCTCTCATACAGCAGCAACCTTAAGTCCTTCTCCACTGCGCTGCTCCCAATGGCTTCCTCTCCTGTCTGGACTCATGTCAGGGATTGCTCCAAATCAAGTGCAATTGGCCTTGAATCTCATCAGGTTATTATGGGCCCACTTCTCAGGTTTGTCCAGGTCTCTCTGGATGGTGTCACATCCTTCTGGTGCAACACTCAGCTTGGTGTCATCTGCAAACCTGCTGAGGGTGCACTTGATCTCGCTATCTGTATGATTGATAAAAATAAGAAAGAACACTGTACCCAAGACAGGTGCCCTGAAGGACACACTCGTCAGTGGCCTCCACCTGGACATAGAGCCATTGACCACAACTCTCTGTCTGTGTCCATCCAGCCAATTCCTTATGCACAAATAGTCCACTGCTCAAATCCATGTCTGCCCATTTGGAGCTAATGATGTCATGCAGGACCATTTTGAAGGCCCTACAGAAAGACTTTGGTCAATCTTCCCTTGTCAAACATTTCTGTCACTCCAACGGCTGTGCTGGCTGTCTCAGATCATCTCCTTGTCTTTTGTGTGACATACTCCATCTTCTAGGTGGATCTGCCCCCTGATCTTCCCAGACAGAGGGGTGAGGCTCACTGATCTATAGTTCCTTGGATCTTCCTTTCTTCCCCTTTTAAAAATGGAGGTGATGTTTTCCTTTTTCTATTCTATTTCTAGCACTAAGATTTTGTCCAATAACAACAGTGGGCAGGAGTGGGCCTTGCGTATCTACTGCCAAGTCTAGTCATGAAATAAATAGAAAAAAAAAAAGGAAACATCTGATTTGTAGAGTGCAGGTTTATAGATTAGTCTTTTGATTTGTACAAAGGAAAACAATAATTTTCAAGAGATCAGCAGGTTAATGGGGCTGTGTTAATTTCTTAGCATGGCTCTGATTTTACTGCCAGGGACATTTTCTGTTAAAATATATGTGCACTTAGCTGTCACACTATACAGCACTACTTTTGATTAAAATGTCATTTAAATAATGAATGTATTATGTTTTTAATAATTATAAAAGACACGGAATATTTTATTGAATAACTTAATTGCTTATCCCCAAGTATTTGGAAAGGTTTATTTCTTCCCAGATAATTACAGACTATAATAAATATACAATATTAAATATTTAAGAGCTCATCAGCAACAACTTGGAAGAATGTTTGCAGAGGTTTTAGTTATATACTATAAGAAAAAAGATAAATGTATAAATTAGCCAGTATGAACAACTATTTTTATAGTTTCTCTGTTCTTTCTATAATTTTATGGTTTCTACCCCATTACTTACTGCCTTGTTGGGACTGTATGTACAACTCACTGCTTACTCCTCAATGTATTCAGCAACAGAGCTGATGGAAGACAACATGAATATTTAATTTGAAGGTGTCTCAACCACACCAAAAACAACAGCAATAACAATAACAGTTTTTCTGAACAAGACTGCCTTTAACTGTCGATAACTCCAGTATCACTGGAAAAACACTATCCAAAGACATGAGTCATGACACAATCATTCCAGATGGGTCCTCATTCTGCNAGTATCACTGGAAAAACACTATCCAAAGACACGAGTCGTCATGACACAATCATTCCAGGTGGGTCCTCATTCTGTTGTGACACTTCTAGTTTCCCACAAAATCAAAAGTTTTGTTGTAACTCCTTGTACACAGAGACAACCAGAAGACTGGAAGATAATTGCCAGCAAATAGATTACCTAAGATCTTCAAGTAAAACATGCATCTCCAATGCGCTGTTGAAATCAGTGTTTTAAAACAAGCCTTTAAAACATTTGTCAGGTTGATATTTTACTCCCATTTCTAGTTTTCACTACAAAGATACAGTGAGTTGATTTTGGAAAGCTACCAGACACCCATCCAGCCAATCTCTCACTCCCTTGAACAGGACAGTGGGGGAAAATAGGACAGAAGAACTCATAGGTTGAGATAAAGACAGGGAGATTGCTGGTCAATTGCCATCATATGCAAAACCATCTCGATTTGGGGAAAATTATTTTAATGTATTGTCCATATTACATAATTTGCTAGTGAAGAACAAAGGCAAAATCAAAATATTTTTCTCTCCTCCAGCTTCTCCCCAGGCTGACCTTCATCTCTTCAACTCCAATTCCTCTACCTCTTCCTCCTGCCTGAGCAGCTTAGATTGATGGGGAATTAGAGGCTGCAGTCAATCACAAGAGCTTCTCTCTGTTGCTCCCTCCTCCTCATGCTCTGCTTCAGCCAGGGCCTTCTTGGACCTGGCTGTGTACAGCAAGGGCAGCACCAGCTTCTCCTCACAGCCCACAGACCCTCACTGGTCCTGCCAGCACCTGGGACCCGCTTCTGGCACAGCAGGAATATTGTATCCCATATGTATACACACATAACCTGTATCTGTCCTATATGCACAACTATACGTACATGCACATGAAAATACGTACAAGTAAATAACATGGCTTAATAAATCTTTGTCAAAAAACCTGTTGAATGCTTTCTCACCTTTCTTGGAAAGACATTTCCAATAAGCACATCTCCTGAAACTAATATGCCTATGCCATACTAATCCTTCAAAAAAAAAAAAAAAAATCTAAATCTAACTCCAAAACAAAGAAAAACTGACAAATTCCCTGATACTCCACACACCCAACAGCACCTCAGGTTAACTCATATTGCCTCAGTTGTCTCAGACAATCATCATTTGGAAAAAAAGCTTTAGACTTTAGCATATGGACTGGGACCACATAGAATGATTGTTATGCATCTGGCATTTCTGGTTATTGTCTAAATTCTCGTCTTATTACAATGGAAAATGTAATTTAAAAATTCTTAAAGAAAAAAAGAATATAATCTTTTAATAGAAATCTAGGCCTACCTCTGATAGAAATATTAGATTTTTTTTTTTTGTTCAATTCTTAAGACTGAATATCTTCCTTTCTGCCTTTATTTTATTTTATTCTGTTATTTTCAGGTGAAGGCACTGATTTACTCCTTGACCTCTCACTTTGGAGGGAATAGCTACATGGTTCAAGGAACTGTACAGAATAAAATTTAAGATTATAGGGGATTTCGTTTCACTTCTGCCTACCTGTTTACCCTTGACCAGTTCATTTCAACTTTCTGCTGCTTCTCCTCATGCCTGTTGCCTCTGTTCAGGCACCAGAAGGAACAGTTTAACAGCAGAACGTGTATTTATTTTTAGTAGGATTTAAACCTGTTACTGAACTGAAAGCCGATAGCATATTAGCATACACGCATTTGGACAGATATCATATGGTGAGATATCTTATATATCTCACCATATAGAAGATAAATGTGAGAAGATAAATATGAAAAATTTTAATTTTTATTTTCTCTCTCAAAAATGCAGAATATATTTTCCTACTTACTGCAAAGCATGAGCTTGAGAAAGCTTATTAAGATATCTGATTACCTTTATCAACAAAATTTTGTTACATTTTTTTGAAGAATTTCTGAAGAATCAGTTGGAAAAAAAAAATTTAGGAGTTTACATTTCCTTCCCAAAACTGTAGCAAACTCAAAAATATAGTTTAGAGAATATGTAACTTTTTATAATGTATGCCAATACACATAAAATACATACATTATATATTATATACATCATACAAAGTATGTGTATGTGTACATCATTATATATAATATACAGTGTATGTCATATGTGCCCACACACATATGTATGCATGTATGATGTCTATTTAATTCTTCTACATTCTGTCTTATGGTTTTTAAATTAATCTCATGCTTTTCTAAGCCAAATTCACTGTTCTGAAAACTTGATTTTGGCAGTGACATATTGAGATAGGTAGGATTCTGGTGTTGTTTATCCATATGGAAATTACAGTATTCCAAATTACCTTATTTTCCTCAAAGTTCCAAAAGTTTTGGTGCATGTCAGGACAGGCATTTCTCCTGATTTCAACATGTTCTTTTAATATTATAGAGAACTAAATAATGTAGTATTACATAAATTTATGTATATCAGCATTGATCCTTGAACATTGCTTGGGGACCCCTGGGAGTTCCTGATTATAAGAATCAGATTAAACAATAAAAATAAGCAAAAACAAAAAACAAAAACAACAAAAAAAAAGAGAGGCATGAATATTGCCAAAATTACCCTCAAAACTGGACAAAACACAGTTTTTAAATGTTGGCACTCTTTAAAAAGAAAACCAAATTAGGACACTATTTTTGAAAAAACTGGCATAACTCATCTCAATTCTATTTTTTTTCTAATATAGGACTGAGAGAGGTCTTTGTGAAGATACTTAGCCTGAAATTACAGGTATAAATGGAAAAACATTATTGTCCATGAGACTTCATTTTTATAATCCTAACACAACTCTTGTACTAAAAATCTAAGTTTATATTCAGTGTTTCTCTTTCTGCCTACCTATCTGAGACTAGCTTAAGGAAATTCTATTACCAAGTATCTGATGTATCCAGGTTATAGCAGCATTTTACAGTATCTAGGACTGCACAAAGTGAGATCATTAACTTCACTGCTGTAATTATTACCTGTAATATTAACTGCAACCTTAGCAGTAGAATTAAATACTTATCTGTTCCAGGTACTAACTCTGAGAAAGTGGTATGTCCCCAGTGGAAAATAGTTCTGTCACTAAAGGCTGAAATGTTCCCTGTAATTTAGTTCCTTTTGCTGACTTTTCTCCATAGTGTAAAATCACTTTTAGCGAGGGGGCTATACCACTTAGAAAAGGCACTGAGAAAATCCACACAGGTTATCTTTACCAGTCTGCACCAGGTAGGCTTGTACCAGGCAACTCCAGGAGAGTGCCACTCAAAGGGCAGAAATGATTTAGTAAAATTTGAGATGGGAGCCTGAAACAATAAACACCATGGCATTTTTCAGGTATGTGTCCTTACTGTATTGAGATTTACTTCAGATATTGCTTTACCTTAGGGTTGCTCATTATCTATGTTCCATATAATTATCAGAACAGAATAGACATTTTTTTTCCAAACTCCCTTTGCATTTTCCATAAGCAAAAACAAAAAACTCTCATCTCAATTCTATTTTTTTTGGGGTTTTTTTTGGGTTTTTTTTGTTTTTTGTTATTTAAAAAAAAAAAGAAGAAACACAAGCCTCTGCTCAGAGGTACACTGGTCACACCTGTCGTTTTCACATAACTTCAGCATAATCTCCACCACTTTGTATTTTTCAAGAAACACTATGTGGACACAGAACTCAAACCATGGACAATAAAATGAATGAAATCTGTAAAGATATTCTAATTAACAATGGTTAATGGACCACTGTTCCAAAAATATATCCTCTTGCTATTTCCAAGTTTTAGAAGGCACGAAGAAAATGATTCTATATATGCTTGAATAGGTGAAGCTTTATAAACAACAAGGTGCAAAAAATAAGTAGACAATTCAGTAAAAATGCTAGCAAGGGTGGAGATACATAGATATAGATATAAATATATAGATGATAAAGATATGTAGGACATATGTAGATCACTGTGGGAAAATTACACTCTGGCCCAGAAATAAATGTATGTTGCAGCATTGTATTTCTGTGGCTTTAGCTTTTGTTTATTAAGCACAGGGAAAATTATAAAGTATAATATTCAAGATTCAATGGTTTTTGAACCATCAGGTATGCATGCACCACTTTGACCGGCACAAGAAGGTGCATGGTAGTTCCAAGACGGTTTGCAGGGAAACCTGCTTTTCATTACCTGATTCGATGTTTTTCAGCAATAATAGATTAATTTGTACTGTCACACCCATTAACTAAAAGGTGCATTCCAGTATTTCCCACAAACAAACAAGTTAATGCAATTTCTGAAGTTATCAAGTATGGAATAAAAGTACTTCTCTAATCAGTGTTTTCATATCATTTTGATGTGAGATACAGAAGATTTCAGAATGTTTCAGTCTTATAAAATCCTATACTCTAACAGGATGCTTCAAAGACATAGAGATTTTCCTCCCCAAAATAATTTGTATCATTGTTTATTAAGCCACCTACCTTGTGTCTTTTGATGTGTTGTCAAAATATTACATAATTTCTTTGTTTTGTAAAAAACTATGACTTTTGTGATTACTTGTTTGCAGAGATACTAAGTTAATTACAGTAAGAGAGGCTTTTTTAGACTACCTCTGAGACAAACAAGACATGGGCATTCTGGACATTATTCTTCCTCAAAAATATTTACATGGATTAAATTATCCATAATTAAAACCAGAAACCCAAGATTCTTTCTCTCATTTTGACCTCAAATCAGTCTGTTTCAGGAAGACAAGAATAATTTAATGAGTTTTTTGGTACTTGATCTGCAGGAGATCTGTACAACTCAGCATCAGAGAAGTTGTGCCCAATTGTATTAATTCACTTCCAACCCCCAGCCTCCTCTCCAAGGAAAAAATCCAAAGAACCAAAACCAAAGAAAACCACCAAAACCCACAACAAAGAAAACACCAGCCTTTCATGTGTCTAAGTTCATTGCCATTACATGGCTTCATTATCAGTTTCAGAACAATTTTTGATGCATTCTAGCCTTCTCTCTAGCATTCAAAATATCCAATTAAGTATTCAGGGACATATCAACCTATTAAAACAACCACACCACAATCCTAAAGGTAAGTATTTAAGCCCAAACTGCGACATTAAAATACTCTACAATATTCTAGAGAGAAGTCTGAAATAGAATCAAGTGCCAAACAACAGAATCTCTTCTCACATGTGTTACTTCATGCAACAGTAACATCCAGTGCTGACTGCAGTATCATTTAAGTGGCATACATTACTTTCAGAACTACAACTCACCAGCTATATGTTGATATAAAAAGAGAAAACTGAGCAAGACCATAATTTTTGCTATAACCCCCTCCGTGCAGGTTGCATATAAATAGGAAGGAACTCAGCAAGCAACTCCTTGCTCAGCTCCAAGTTGCATTATGCATTCCTCTTATTTATGATTCCTTTGATTATGACCCAGGAAAAAACTGATGTGTTTGCTTGCATTAGCAAATTTTTTTCAGAATTGCAAAGCACTTAATCTACACAGAAGTACTGTTATAAAATGGCTGAGTCATTGCAAACCCATGGCTGCTGTTACTACATACAGCTATACTGTTACACAGCATTTTTCATGTAAGTCATACGAATGATTGTAAAGACCAAACTACTTCCAATAACACAAGAAAAAAAACGTATTTCCAGTGTCATTTGCAACTCCTCAAACACCAAAGTTAGAAAAACCTTGTTCATGGAATTTAATTAATTTTCTTCTGGCTCAGCCACAAATCTACGTTGATTTCATCTGAAAGATACGGGAACAATTAGCAAGGTTAAAGAGCTATGAGATCTTATTAGCCGAGAATAACAAATGTCAGTGAAATGAAACCTGCAAATTTTGGATATTTCAAGCTATTGAGCTACAAAAGAATTAACTATTTTAATTGGAACTCAGTGCTCTTCTTCCTCACCATTCTTATGTCAATTTATTCCTCCCCTAGTATAATCAGATGCATCCAGACTTCAACTTCTGAGTAAGGTCAACGAATTGTCCTACCAAGTCATAAAGTCCTTATTGTGAATTTTCAGATATAGATTTCTCACTCACCCCTGCAACAGAGCCCATGTATTTTGAATTCAAATTCCGAATCATTCCTCAGAAGTGACTCACAGCCTAGCTCAGCTTGCTCATGTCAGATAAGAAGAGCCAGAGACCAGAGCAGAAAAACTGTCAAGGATCATGCTTCAATCACTAGAATTACACACCACTTTTACTAATAATGCCTACCTTAGTGCCTCTAGTAAAGGCTGCCTGGTAGCAGGACTTTTTCAAGGGCATTACAGATCTCAGCAGCTTCCATTTGCCAATTACACAAGACTTAGAACAAAACTTTCAGCTCTGACAATTATAATTCTATTAGTCTTCAAACACAGGACAAGTGATATTGCTACATCTGATCTGTGCCCACATTCATTATTAAATAAAATCCAAACTATGGTTCCTAAATCACTACAATGCTTGCATACTGCAATTTTAAAATTTCTGAATTATTTTATCTTTTGATCAGTTTTATTTAATCTTTCATGAACTTCTTTCCTCTAGAGCCTTGACATGAGAAAAAGAGAACTTTTGTATAGAGATGGAAGAGTTCCATCATCTTGTCTGCTCTGCCAAAACTCATCTCCTAAAAGCACCAAAAGACTGTTCAGCACCCTCTCCTACGATCCTTCATTCTAGCATCAAACAGTCCTTATAACAACAGCAGACCTTCCTCCTGCAGGTCTTCCATCTGCCTGCCCGTCTCATGCTTTATTTCTTTCTTTTCTATTATCAAAAATAACCCCTAGAATATGATATCCAGAGCAAAAGAAATGTTATGTTGGAAGAGGAGAACATGCTGAAGGGATGTCTCCTATTCTGTAAAAACCTGAACTCTGTCTTTCAGAACACAAATCCTTCTATGCTGAATCTGCTGCTCCCCAGCCTCTGTGACACAGCCCTCATAAGATATAATACACCTAAAATAACCCCGGAACTAAGTGCTATGGGAAAACTCGACTACTGCTTAACAACTTCAAAATTTGTTGTTCATAGCTATTTACAGTATGAAAATAGCTTAGAACCTCAAAACCATATTTTCTTTGCAAAAGGCTGTATCAACACATCATTCTTTATTATTGATTTCTCTTCTCCTTTTTCTTATAATGACAATCAACAAGAATTTGTTTCACTTGGATTCTTAATACCACTTCAAAATCATTAGGCTTCCTTTTTGTTTTGATTTCAATTTATTTGTTATACTTACTTTGTGCTTAAATACTATCTTCTTTTTTTAAATACAATGAAGATACATAGATTCAGATGCGTTTATAAATAAAAACTACACATTTATACATATTAAGATATATTAAAGAGAAAAAAAAAATTAGCCATAGAAAGAAATAAGACAGGAAACTTAGTGACACACCTTATGATGCATTTGTACTTTAACTACTTTTTCAATTCAGCTATAAATATAAAACATGTTTAAAATGCTTAAAACTAGATCAAACAGAGTAGAAAAATAATATTTTATATTTCAGAATATTTGGCAGCATCACTGGCATTTTTATTTCTTAAAAGCACTATGGAATATGAAATGTGCATGCTTAGCACAGCTGTGAAAAGTAAAAGCTAAGGCAACCTGGACATTTATGCTGATGACCTTTAACAATGAGTTTTAACAAATTAATCTGAATTTAGTCAAGAATCCTGCTAACGATCCATCCCACTTTCCTGAAGTTGTGTGTTGACACTTGAATACGAAAAGACAAGTCACAAAAATTACTGGACATTCAGTCAGCAAAATAATTAAACTAGCTCTCCATTTACATAAATGCATTGAGTAAGACAAAGTCCTTCTACATTGGTGCTTTTCAGGATACTCTTGTACAACACACACAGCCTCCAGGGAGCTGCTTCTATTTCAGTGAGCAATTTAATTTGTAGCATAATTTGCCATATAACTGTGTCTTTAAATTTAGTCATTTCATTCAGTTGTTCATGGAATTAATTGTGATTTATTCTCAAGCTCTCATCTTTCAATTCCTTAATTTTTTAACCTTTGCTTATAATTTGCTGAAGATTACATTAGATTCTCAGATCCTTTGGAAGTTTTCTAAATCCTATGCACTAAATATTAGAAATGAAAATATTTTTGGCCTTATTTTTGCTTCAATGAAGTTTCAAGTTAAAATTGTCATTGAAGGCTGTGGCAAGTGAAAAGATGTAAAGGAATTCTGGTTTGTTATCTGCTATAGAAAAAAAGAGCCTAATCTCTTTCATGACTATGGCCTGTATGTACACTCTATGGAAAAAGGTCAAGGAAAAATATATATCTCATATTATGTAACCACCATTGCGGATTTTAGATTTTTATGCAGTAAAGAGGAGCAAGGCAGAACAGCCTTACAACTAATTTAATGATATCCATGGGCTATACCAACATGCTACTTATCATTCAGCTTGTGGCACACAAACTGCCCTTGCTATCTGTCATTTTAGCCTGATCCTGACTTTACCCTAACAAGACTAGAAAGGGAGAAAACTTTGGTTGATTTGCTATGTACAGGACTGACAGAAGTATTGACCAGGTTTTTGTGGCAAGAAAACTATGAAGCATAAACAGGGGTTATTCATACTTCAGCTCTTCTTCTTTTGTCTATGTGTAGATGGAGCAATGGCTCCATCTTTTACTGTTGTCATAAACCATCCATTTATTACGGTGAGGAATGATGAAACATAGATTGTGGTTCTTCTTCACGTCAATGACTTTTAGTCTTACACTGTATCACAGTTCAGTGACTCTTCATTCACTGTGAATAGAAGACTGCTGCTTTGGATTAAAGCAATAATGGTATGATGAAGCATCTACATAGGAAGGATTTTCTATTCCTTTCCTTCGTCTGTATGGCTGTTTTTACAGACTCAAGGAATTTGTGTTCAGATGTGTTTTCATATTTTTAAATTTACATCCATTGCTTCTTGTCACTGGGTACCCCTGACATGAGCTCTCCTTCACTCCTTCTCTATCAAGTAATTTTACAAATTGATAAGATCCCCTTGGCCTTCTTTGCTTCATGCTGAACAGTCCCAGCTCTCTCAGCCT
The DNA here is from genome assembly GCA_013397295.1 of Polioptila caerulea. NCBI lineage: Eukaryota > Metazoa > Chordata > Aves > Passeriformes > Certhiidae > Polioptila > Polioptila caerulea. Next base: position 250,396 of record VYXF01005967.1, on the reverse strand, counting down.
CTCCTTGTATAGCAGATACTCCAGCTGCCTTTGCATCTTTGTGGTCCTTCAATGGACTTATTATACTAGTTCCATATCTTTATTAGACTGGGGAAACCAGATCTGCACCTAGCACTCCTAGAGTTGGTCTGATCAGTGCCAAGTAGAAGAAAAAGGACCTTTACCTGCTGGAAACATTTTTCTACATGCAGGCTGAGAAGCTGTGGGTGACCTTTGCCATACAGGCACACTGCCTGAATTGTGGTCATCTTGCTGTCCCTCATGATCCCAAGGTTTGTTTCTGCAGAGCTGCTTTAAAGCTGGCCAATCCTAGTTGGTAACAGTGCCTGGGGTTACTCTTCCCCAAATGCAGAATTTGGAATTTCTCACTGTTGAATTTCATGATTCTTCTCTGCCCATCACTGAACTTGAATTGAGCTTGGTGAATCACACCCAACTGATAAATCAGCTACTTCTCACAGTTTTTTTTAATGTCTGGAAACTATCTGAGCACACATTGTGCCTAATCATCTAGCTCATTAATGAAGATGTTAAACAGTATTGGCTCCACCCTTGATCCCACAGTTATTCACTAGTGACTTGCCTCCAACTGGACTTTTTGTCACTGCTCATCATCTTCTAGAACCAGCCATTCAGTCTATTTTCAATCAACCTCACTGTCTAATTATCTAATCCATGTTTAGTGTTATCTAAGGATGTTATGGGAAACAGTGTCAAAGAACTTACTTAATTCCAGGTAAAAAACATCTGATGCTCTCTCTTTGTCTACTAAACCAGTCACCTCATTGTAGAAGACTATCAGGGTGGCTAAGCATGGTTTCTCATTCATAAGTCAACACTGACCATTCCTGAGCACCTGCTTCTCATTCACATTTAGAAATGGTTTCCAGGATTAGTTGCTTCATTGCCCTCCTAGGCACTGAGGTGAGACTGGAGTAGTTTCCAGATCTTTATTCTTTGCTTATTTGAATATGAGAGACTTTTGTCCTCTTACAGTGTCCAGGGGTCTCTCCTGGATGGCATGGCCTTTCAAAGATAACTAAGTGTCCCCACATTGACATCAACCAGCTCCCTCAGCACTTGTGAGTGCCACCTATCAAGCTCCATGGACTTATTGATGCCTAGAGTCTTATAGCTCCTGAAGGTTGATTTACCAGTTAAGACTGAGCAGGAAAAAAGGCATTAAACATCTTTGCCTTTAGCACATTCTTTGTCAGCAGTTTATTAGATCCATTCAGCAGCAGGCCCAGTTTTGATGTTCTTACTTTGGGAGAGTTTTTTAGCTTTAGGCTTTTGTACTACTACACAAAAAAATTCCTTATGGGACGGCACCTAATTCTGTTTCCTGTCAATATAAATATTCAATGACAAGGTAGACAAATACCTTTTCCTTACTGTTCCTTGTACTGTTTATGTACTTGTAAAATTGGCTATTTCAATCTACATTCCCTGAAAAACTCAACTCTAGGTGGGCTTTGGCTTTCCCATATTATTAGCAACATATGGCCTCTAGTATAGATACTGGTATGAAATTGAATATGAAATAATTTTGGTTCCTTGTTGCTGTTTATCAAGAAGTTGCAATCAGTGCTCACTTTATGCTTAGTATTTCTTGGATCTAAAGAGAAAATAAAAATTCCCCAAGGGAGAAAACTCTGCTTTTTCATTACAAGACTGTAACAAGAAGAGCATAGTATGGATGCACCTTTGTGTTGGTTTCCAGGGGAGGTGCAGGTGACATTATTTTCCTTCAAAATGTTTCCTCAAGGGATAAACACAGTTTGAAACTCCTTCTCTGGATGTATCGGAATCCTTCAGTAGGGATTGGAAATTAACTTCTGCAATTCAAGTTACTTCAGACTGAAGAAATGCCACTTGCTAGAAAGAACCTTCAACTGTGTGTTAAAACTCTGAACTCTATTAATCCAGCTCTGGTTTATGGCACAACTTACAAAACTTCTATCCTTTCATATTCCATGTTTGATCATTACCAAACTTTATTTGTGCAAAACATTTTAGGTTTTTAAGAAGAGAATATGATTTTGAATATGGGTTTTGTCCATTTCCCCCAGGCTTTTCAGGACATTATAGCTTTAAAACTCTCTGCAATAGTACAATGCTCCCTCGAACAAAGCTTAAAGAACTAAATGCTAAATATATTTTGTAGTGTACTATGGAAATTCAAATAAAGTAAGTATATGAAAAGTCACAAGAAAGAAGAATGCAGATCTGAATACATTATTTTGAATATGAAAAATATTTGATTACAGACAGCACAATAATAATTTCTCTGATAACGATAGAAAATGGATTTTTCCTACTACTACAATAGCTTTGAAATTCTGCACTCCTACTTAGTGTCTCTCCTTATATTAACATAATGGTCGAGGAACAGAAATTATGCTTTTGCACCAAGGTTGGGGTTTTTTTTGGTTGATGTATTTTGTTTGGGAGTTTTTTAGTTTATTTGTTTGGTTTGTAGTGCTACCTAGGAAGATTCTTTATGAAACTGCACCTAATTCTGTATCCCATCAATAAGAATATTCAATGACAAGCTGGAAAACATATCTATGAAATTCTAGAAATAGAGAACAACAAAAGCATGTACTTATTCATGCTAAAATGCTTCCTTTCAAAAACATAAAAAACCCCTCTCATCCTTTCTAAATAATTATTTGGTGATAGATGTAAACTAGAGATAGTAATAATGAAATGAGGAATAAATATTTCTAACCAAAAGAACCCAAGAGATTACTTAACAATGACAGAGATAAAGAAATTGTAACATGTACTAGAAATACAGTATGACTGTGTGTTTCCACATGATGAAAATGTTATAAATATAGGCAAAATATTTTTTCCTTTAATGCTCATTTATGTACCAGAAGAAAGGGGAATCAAATCCTATTCATAGTCTATTTTATAAATCCATTGTACATGTTTATGAATTATAATTTTAATACATTTGTTTCCTGATCTGATATCTCAATATAGATCCTGTGTCTTCACAACTGGTTTTGTAGAAAAACATAATACTATAAGTTTTATGTTGTCTGAAGAAAGGCAGTGGTTTGGGAAGAAAACATCTTCAAAAGAAACAGAAAAGTATCTAAACACATGCATTGAAATTATCTCCTTTCTCTAAAGTTACAATTAAAAACTGAGAATGTTAACATCATGTAAGGACCAATTAATCTATCATTATAATTTTTCACTCTCTAGCCTTTTTGGAAAAACCCAAACAAGTAAACAAAAAAAACACCCCACAAAAACAAACCAACAAAAACCAGAAAACAAGACCTCATATATTTGCTAGACCAAAAGAGAGCTGTAGTGGAGCAGACTTAAAGAAACTTCCTTGTTACTGAATTCTAATAATAAACACCCACCCCTATCCCTATTCCTATCCACAGAATCAAGGCCATGTTATTCAAGCACCTACAAACAAAAGAGACATGGAAAATGTCTTTTTATTTCATCTGTACTAGTTTGAGGCTTCTACCTGGGATAACAACTTCATGATATCAATACACAGGAAAAAAAAAATCTTAGCTAATAATTAAGACTCCCTCTTTGAGTCACATCACAACAAGATGAACCCATTTACAGCATTTATTAAGGTGAGATTTCATGCTGGAGGTTATTTGAGTAGAAAGTTTTCAAACATAAAAGTCAAAATGCTTAGGCAAGTGTTGAGGATGCCTTACTTTCTCTGAACTCTCCTTGTGTGCATGTCCCAAATAAATCTAATGCTTTCACAGCTCATTCCATCTTTTTCTTCAGTTCCCCTTTTGTTCCTGAAACTCCCTTACTTCTGTTCTCCTTTGTTTTCTTTCCTTCTTGATCTAATACACCTTATATGCACTTCTTCCTTTGAGGCAATAAAAGCCAGCTACAATAGACAAAACAAAAAGGTGTCATGGAAATATACATGTCACTATAGCAAGATAGAAAGTGGGCTCCAAGAGAAGCTTAAAATTATGTTTGGCTGAGTATAGCCTACTGGCCAACAAAGAAGCAAGTGAGAATCATTGCAGTAAGCCAAATGATCTTGGAATTGACTAGGAAAAAAAATAAAATACAGGATGTGTCAGATGCTAAACTAAACCCCGTGTGAAGTGACTGCGAAAGTAAATAATTATTCTTCTGACAGCCACATATGAAAGTTTTGATTTCCCTTTAAAAACGTCAATACGATACATAGACACATTGCAGCAATGTGAATAATGCTACCATCTTCCTTTTGGAAACAAAAAACTAGCACAAAATTTAAAAAAAACAAAGTTCCATAAGAGCCTCTGTGCTCTTATGGAATAACCTCAAATTCTCTGGATGACTTAGTGTCTCCTGAAGATGATGAATTGTACTCACATTTAGAGAATGAAGTCCACACAAGTATAGCAATGATACCAGCTTTCATTTGGACTCAGAAAAAAGAACAATAATGCTTTCCTCTCTATGTCTGATGTTAATAATAAAGAGTTTGCAAAAAAAACAAAACAAAAAAAAAAAGTGAAAGATGGATTTAACTTTTTTTTTTTTTTGTCTGGGCAGTTTCAGCCCATCAGAATGCCTTATACACAGGCTGTAGAATATACTATAAGAGCAGCTTCTAAATGTTGTTGAATTTTATATTCTACAAAATAAAATAATTTTCTTTAAACATGTCATGGTTTAGGAATGGTAGTCCTCAATTTAACATCCCCCCATTCTGAGACTCCAAAACCACATGTTGCTCATATTCCTCCTCTCTCTTGCCCTCTTTCTCCACCGGTGGAGAGAGGAGAGTTGAAGGCAAAATAGGAAAAGATCATGGGTTGAGATAAGAACAATTCACTGGACACAGCAATGAGATCAGAAAACAAACAGTAACAGTATCAATATTAATAACAGAATTGTACCAAAAGGAGAGCGCAGAAGCCCAATCTGGCCACAGCCATTCCATCCAAGCCATTCTCTCTGGTCAGGATCAGCATTACCCCACTGCTGCAGCAGTCACACTTGTTCCATTGGAAAAGCATGACCCTCTTTCCTGGAAGCTGTTCCCTGCCCCTGGCAAAGACGTAACATGATATGGAATAACACAATGTATTGGCCGTGCCCTCTTCTGCTGATTTGAGCCAGAATCAGGACAAGCTATTAACAGAGTAATGTGGAAATACCTAGCAAAGCCCTTACAGCAATGAAGATCTGTCTTCTAAACCCTAGTCTAAGCCCTGTGTGGTAAGCAGTATAAAATGTTTGGTAAAATAACAGAACTGGAGCATGGAGTGGAATTTATACCTACCCAGTATTTTTCTAAGATTTCAAAGAAGTATCAAAAAATCTCAGAAAGTAAAAAAAACTTTCAGTTTGTCAGTATAATTGTAGATATAAAGTAGTTCCAGTAGCCTAAGAAAGTAATATCTTTTCTGAAAATACTTACAAACAAAAACTGAACCAAATAATAATTCCATTACCATTCTGTTATTATCATTACCAATTATTTGCGCGTAATTTTACTTCTAGAGTTTCACAACCCTGTGAAGTCTTTTTATGCCTAGGCTGGATCAGTGAGCTTCAGAAGTATTTTCTTTTAAACCAGATTTTGACCACCAATGATCTCTTATCCTAAATAGTATCAATAAACACACAGCAGTCCTCCCCATTTTAACAATCACTTCCACATTTTGCTAAATATCACTAAGATTTTCCAATTTATAATTATTATTGTGCAATACAACATATAGGTTTCAGAAGAAGAGACAAAATTTTGTATTTCCCCTTTTATTCCCCTAGCTTTTCTCCTCCCCACCATATGGTTGCTTATAATTTGATATGTCTTTACTTCCATAACATTTAATCATTTAAATGAGACTTCTTTCATCTCAATCCAGAGCACATAACCAGATCATGATTCACACTGAACTTCAGAATAAATCTAAGTGATAGGGAAAAATATTTCTTCCAGTATCAACATAGAGGATGGGGCTCACATAGTCCCTTTCCCTCCCAAAACCTCTCTCTGCACTCTCCCCCTTTATGACCAAATTAAAATGAATTCCTTTCTGCCTAAAAAGGCTTTCACTGCATTGATTTCTGAATGAACTGATTTTCAAATGATGGCTTGAGATTTACAGTTTTTAAACTTATTTCCCTCTTCCATCTTCTTATACAATACATCTCTACACAATGCTGTGGGGAGGATCACAAAACTCTTTAAGAAAGTCTGATAATTATTTTGTGACATAAATACAGAAAAAAAGTGGACTACTACTCAACAATACATATAATTGCTATTTAAACTTTTATTTAGTGTGGAATATCTGAACAAATGCAGTCATTAAAAAAAAACAACAACAAAACAACAAAACCACACACAAAACAACACAGGCAAACAAATTAATCCTAGCCTGTAGTACAATAAACACTAAATATGAGACTGCATTTAAAATTGTATTCTTCCTGTGNAAGTGGACTACTACTCAACAATACATATAATTGCTATTTAAACTTTTATTTAGTGTGGAATATCCGAACAAATGTAGTCATTAAAAAAAAAAAAACAACAACAAAAGAACAAAACCACACACAAAACAACACAGGCAAACAAATTAATCCTAGCCTGTAGTACAATAAACACTAAATATGAGACTGCATTTAAAATTGTATTCTTCCTGTGCACCCTGGATGCCTGTAAATGTAATCTATACAGGCACAGTGTCACTTGAAAACTGAATTACACTGACAGAAAAGGCTGCTTGTACAAAGGCAATAGCATATTTTAGTGAAAAGGCCCTGCGAATATTACGTGCTGATCACGGCTTTGAAACGTACACGAACTTGATTCCTTTTGGTAGAGTCTAGAAGTTCATGCACGGAAATATTACCAGATCATTCTTGAAACTTTCATTCAGGCTCAGTGGGTAGTAGGTAAAGCAGGATTTTACCTATTGCTTTTTCTGTGCTGTGCTGTTTGGCGTTTTTTAACTGAGGGAACTGTAGAAGGTATTTTCAGTCATGCAGTGGAGGAAAAAAAAAAGGAAAGTTTTCCCTTTAAATTTATTATAGGAGGAGGTTTCCAGAGGAAAAATGACTACCCAGAAAATTAAAGGGACCTCTCAATTGAATAAAACAGTAAATAGCACTTGTTATCTAAAAAATGTGTTCAGACCAGGAAAAATAAAACCAAAAAACTAGAAATTGCTGACGGAAGTCAGTTTTACCATGTCAAAAAAAGTAATTTTTTTTTTCATCTGTAAATTAAAATTTATTTATATACTTCAATTCTTACTAAAATACAAAGGAAATCCTGGCTTCCAAGAGAGGAGATCTAATCTAAAGCTACTCTTTTTCAGTGAGAGCATTTTCTATAGTCAGACTCATGGCATTGAAATCTACTTATGAGTCAATGACTTTACAGTATAATTTCAGCGGATGCTAAATACTGACTTCATAGTCTGAACTTAGAGTCATGCCATACTGAGAAAAATTGTGACAATCATGACCTAGGAATTACTTATGCCATTTCTGTATATTAGCTTCTCTCCCTTACATAGGTGAGAAAAATAACTATGATGGTCAAAAAGCCATTGAAAAGAAAAAAAATAATTCTACACTTTATAGGCTGACTAGAGATTATTTTACATTATTTAGCAGTAATTGTAGCAAAGCTTATCATACTTGGTGTAGTAGCAGTTTTTCAACTCATCCTGGAAAAGTATAAAAAGTCATGTAAATGTAAAAACGTCATGCAAAAACTTCTACTACATCTAGTACATTACACTTTTCAACTCTTTTTGTAACCAACAGTAGTTGGTTATAAAATATATCTCTGAGTGAGAGGAAATATTTCAGGTTTTCAGTCTTGAATACAGATTTGTATATATTAAAATATTGGCCCTACCTTGACACCCACCCACCCACTGACTTGTCTAAAATAGATCATAGCAAAAAAAATGAGATGGGAGATTTCCCACAGTAGTCCTATGAGCTTTTGTTCAAGGAACAAAATTATATTATTAATTTTCTTAAAATAAGTGTTCAAAAAAACCACAGACTGTCTTTAAAGCTGGAAAATTCAGAAAAAGGCTTCATGTAGATCATTTGTTAAGGGATTGTGAGAGATTCAGAGAAATGTTTCAGATGTCTAGTATTATGAAAGAATATGACATTTATCCTCAAATCTTTACCATCTCAATTTCTTAAAACTTGTACAAATTTATTATCTCCATTGCCACCATGATAACAAAAATACCTTCCTTCCATAAACAGAATTGATCGTCATACAAAAATTTTATGAAATGCAATGAATTTATGGAAAAGTGCATTGAAATGCACCGACATTTATCAAAAACTCATCCGTAAGTGATACACTGAAGACCTTATAGCTGGTCTGTACATGGAGGGTACGGGGGTAATGACAGCAGAACTATACATTAGTGAAAAATACCCGTAATACTGTAAAAGGAGTCCTCCCTTGCTAAAGTTTACAAACAAGCATTCCTTTTGCAGGCTACCTTTTTGCCTCACTTTGATGTCTGAGATACTCCTTTTTCATCCCTAGAGGTCTGCTACATTTATTCATATCAACAGCTGATCATGTAAGTATGTGCAACTTTTTCTCAAGTTTCCACGTTTATTCACAAAATAAAATTTAGTGTTCTTACCAATCCAGCTGGTGGGATCCAGAAGGAGACAAAGCTGGCATTTACCCTATTACTTATTTAATATTTTGCATAGAACTGCCTCAGAGTATCAGCACGTTTGGATAGCTAAATATTTACCTTTTCTAGACCAATCTTTTCTTCAATCACAGAACAAATCTTTTGTTCCTATTAGAAAGTGACTGGGGCTAAAAGGTACTTTATATCTTCTTACTTGTTCTGTGTGCCTCTTTAATCTATTCCTTGTTTCCAGGTAAGGAAGTGTTGGGAAAATTGAGCATCAGTATAGGCTCTTCTATATTCTACTTTTTGATTTCATCATCTTTCTTTTATCACACAATCAGTCATAACATTACTTGGTTAGTGCCCTTGACTCCAGAAAGATGAATTTTCTACTGTGACATTTTTTTATGCACTCAAGATTTTCCAGTCTGATCTGTTATTCTGAAATTTTATATAACTTCTGAATTTTAACATTTCATTTTTCTCCCAAACTCAAGATATGAACTCTAACTTGACATTTTGTACAAGGTATTTCTACCTAAGATATTACACAGTTCCACTGTTCCTTTTCTTTCTTTTAATTTTATAAAGTAAGCAAAAAATGCTTTTCTATGCACGTCTTTGAGCCCTCCATTTGAAATGAGAGGAGAGTGAAGGAGAAGTATCTGAGATAACTTCTCAGTAGCTACACCCCAAAACCACACTGAGAGATTATTCTCCACTTCTCCCAAATATCTGTGGCAGCAGTGAGGACACACTTTGCTGAGCATGAGCCAGGTATGTCAACTTTCAGAAAGAAACCACACACCCACGCTACTGGAAAAAATGCAAACAATATGAGGAAACCTTTAGTATAAAATAAAGTGCCTATTGGTTCAGCAAAGAAGACCTGATACAAATCACCATACGTCAGGTGATGCTAAGTGAGCTTCAGATAATATTTCATTGTACTCCACTTTCCTAGCTCATAAAGTCAACACACCCATCTGATCTTGATATCATAAGTAATAGGACACAAAATGAACTGCAGATGTCAAAGGACTTGGTAGGTGAGACAACAACCAGAATAAATCCAAACTAACATTCTTACTGGCTCGTTAATCTTTTCAGTTTTCTGTAACATACTTGCTACCACACCAGCCTTAGTTGCAAAATTCATAAATTGTATACTATACTATTATAGTATTTCCTATAATAATTTATAATGCAGTAAAATTTCAGGAGCTGCTACTATCTTTATCAATATAAATAAATCAATGTAAAATGGAACTTAAATCAAGTGAGAAATAAAGACACACAAAGTGTGATTTGTAGAACAAACTCAACATGCAACATGTCAGATGAGAATTCCATGACTTCAGTAAAATAATGGAAAATCTTTAGTTTGGTCTAATAAGGATGTCCTTCATGGCAATTAGATCAGGCAATTAGAATAGAAAGTGGAGCTGTCCCTACTGATTATATTCATATAATACTGCCAATGGTGAGAACAAAACCTCAGACTCATAAAATCTCATGAGAGTCATCTCTTTAAACACAACTATTGACACAATGAAGAATAAACAAGTCAATCAGAACACATTTCTCTTCTAGTGCCATCAGATATTAAGCACATGGAGTCACCCCACAGGCAGTATCACAATTTATGAAGGAAAGAAAAGGGAGCTGTCCATTAACATGGAAATATTTGCCAGTTTACTTAGTACAAACCTGCATTATGACAGAGAAACCATTCAAGGTATCTCATATGTGTTTCAGGCTCGAATCCATTATACTTCACAAAGTCATCCAAAGGAATATTAAAACAAACTAGACAAAAATTGTATTTTACCTTTTTTTTTCCTGTTGTCCCTGTCACTTGACCAGCTGGGTGAAATACCACTGTAACCCACATAGTCTACAACTAAAGAGAGGTTTTTTTTGCTTCTAATTATTTCCTAATGGGGTCTCTGAGGTATGACTGAAAGCAAAACAATGCAACAGGACTGTGGAGTAAAATAACACTTTAAAAAACACAGTGTAGAGGGCATATTGTAATAAAATTTCTTTTTTTTCCCCTTGTTTATCCTGCTCTAAAATTACTTGGTCCATGAGTCAGCTCTTGCATAAGATGATATATTTGCTTCAGAGACCACTCAGACTAAAACTGAGGTTCAACCTTTAGAGTAGTTATCAACCTTCACAATGTAGGAAAGAGATTATTCCCTTTCCAATTCATTTCACTTAAAGCCTTTAATCTTCCAAGAATTAGAGCCTTCAGTCTCACCTCCATATAGGAAGACTAGCAGTCTACCCTAATTCTCATCTCTAGCTTGACTGCATTCTAGCAAAAAACAGTTAAAGGGATCTGAAAAAGAAGCATCAGAAATCCATACTTCAGACAAGGCTATCTTATCCTGCGTGCATGGTGGAAAATGAATAGTTGTGATTCCAAAACATCTGAAATATACAGGATCACTTACTTATTCGTGGGTCAGCTGTTATTTCTATTTCAGGTTACTAAACTTTGTAAAATGATAACGACTTAATGGCTTGCTTTTCACTATTTTAATGAGCTAAGGAAAAAAAGAAAAAAAAAAAGAAAAGAAAAAAAGGGCACCATATAAGTATTTTATTAGAAGCATTTAAGGATGCATGCTGTGAATGCTTGAATTGCAGCAGTCCAAACTCTAAGAAGATTGTGTGTTTTTTACATAGACATGCGTAAAAACGTACTATTATATTTTAACATTATTTGACATAAATCTTACAGAGAAAAGTAGCGAAACTGACAGCTAAGTCAGTCTTTGAAGAAATTCTGACACGCTCAGTGTCTGAAGGTTTTTTAAAAAATTACTTTCCAGTTATACTGCAAACAATAGAGGCTTGAGGTCAGGAAAGCTTAAAATCATTTTAGCATAGTCTTTCAATGCACAATACAAAATATATTCAAGTATTCCATTTTCTACTCTCAGAAATCACTGTGTTCGTGACAGATGCTTATGCTCTTAAATATCTCTAATAATGAAGAATGAATGCTTCTCCTACAGAGTCTATTTCAATGATATTTTCCATAATAAAATTTTTAATTCGATGTAATCCAAATATCTCTTGCTATAAAGTTTAAAAGGACTTAATTTTTGCCCTATTTGACCTGGGAAAAAAACAAGTTATTCTCCCTTCTTTCAGGAACCTATCATAGCAGGTTAAGATATCTAAATTTTCCATCTTCTCTTTACTTTGAAGATATACTTGTTCAAAGATTGTCTCATGCAATGACTGGGTTTTTTTTAACCAATCAGATATCTCAAAGCATAATGTCAAAAACACTACAAAAGCATTACTGGAGCTGAATAGAGATAAAAAATTGTCTCCTAAACTATATATAGAATCACAGAATTATTCAGGCTGAAGAGACATCAGGACATCCTTTGTCCAATTTTCAACTCAAAGCAGGAGTAAGCTGTGAGGTCAGACCACTACTCTCAGGGCTTTATTCAGTCTGGTCTTGAGTGTGTCCAAGAACACAGAGACTAAGCAGTCTCTCTGAAAAACCTGTTCTACACTTTGACTGTCCTAAGACTTACAAGGTCTTTCCATATATCCAGTCTGAAACCCACTTGTTTCAATTTATACCTGTAGCCTTTCACTCTCTCTGATGCATGCCCATGAAGAGCCCAGCTCCATCATTCTGCTGATCCCCTTGGTTGCATGGCCAAGCTGCTGACATGTTCTCCCAAAGCAGCCTCTTCTTCAGGCTGAACAAGCCCTGATCCTCCATTCTCTCATCAAAGAAAAAATGTTCCAGCTCCTGACTAGCTTTGGGATTGTCTGCCAATCCCGATTCAGCTAGCTGATGTTTTTCTTGTATTGAGGAGCCCAAACCTTTAAGAGGTAGATGAGGTCTCACAAGCTCTGAACAGCAGAGGGATGATCATTCTTCCTCAATCTCCTTTCTGTTTCCCCATGAATACAGCCTAGTTGCCACCTCCAATGGCCCAGGTTAGATCCCTCACATATCTAATTTATCACAGGCCTTCAAGCAGCACATGATAAATGCTTTTGTCTCAGCCATCCAATCAGCTTTTTATCCATCTATTTTTCTACCATCCAGAGTGCACTGTTGAACACTAACAATGTATTAAAGTCAAGGCAAATATTATCCATTCCTTTCTCCATGCTCACAAAGCAGAAAGCACTCAGGTTGGCAAGGCATGAATGGCAGCCTGACTGTTCCCAATCCCTACCTTCTCCTTCAGGGGCCCTGAGGGATGTGAGCTTTAGGAGATCTTCATGATTCCCTCAGAAACTAGCATGAGATGTCTATGCAGTAGTTTTCTGTATTGTCTTTTGGGCCTCGTTTGGAAGATGTGCGCAAAATCTACTTTTCTCCGGTCACCAGATCATGTCCCAGATTTTCATGCTTCATTCTGAAACAATTTTACAGCATCATCTTCAGTTTGCAATCCCTCCTCTCTTTCTTCCTTCTTTCCTTCTTTCCTCTGAGTAGTTACCTAATCAGTTGTTCCTCAGTCTGTATTTTGTCTCTGGTGATTTTTATGTGAGGATGTTCCATTTGTCTAAGTTTTACCACACCTTTTAGTGGTTACTTCTCTATTCCTCAAGGTAATTTTGAATGCAGAGTCTAGCATCTACATATTCTCAATTCTCATCAGCTTTGTAGATGGCAAATTTATCTACAAAATTGATAAGAAATACAGTTTTTTATTTCATCACCCATCAGGTTAATGATAATATTGAATAAAGCCAGGTCTAAGCCTATAACAAAATCCTTATGACCACACATTTTCACTCTGAACATAAGATATCTTTTCATTATAAAAAAAGTTCTACACCTAACTGTATTCTTTCTCTTTGTTGATACATCTAGATCAAACATTGATTAAAATACTAAGTGAAAAATTCTTAGTCAGGATTTAAGGCACCTGTTTTGTCCTCTTTCTATAAGGCTACAAGATTAGAGATATTTGACATAATTTATTAAAAATATGTGAATTTCTACCATTTATTTTTTAGCTCTCATTTCTGAAGTCAAAATGTTATAAGTGAGGTCACTTATCAGCAAACTAGAAGCATTATGTCTTAAGATTAGAACTTTGTAACTGACATTGATTCCATCCACAACTTTTACAGCAGAGGTCTTAACAAATAAAGATTTTTGGCTTAGTCAGGTGAATGGTCAATATAAGAAAGGAATTAAGGAATTTTTTGTTTGTTTGCTTCATTTTACATCACTAGGGAATATAGATTTCCAATGTTTTGCCCTGGTCATCGTCAAAGAAATTCAACAAGCTTATGTTGCAACAGCAGCTAACCAAACAATCTTTTTGAGATATGGGTGGCAGCAGGATGTCACAAGATGGATAGGCAAAAAGAGAGACACAATAATTGCTTACAAGAAATTTATCCATCACATTGCAATTATGCAATTTTTTTTTAATATCTAAGGAAACTTATTGTCCCCAAAACATTCCATTTTCGTTGTAAAATTTTATAAGCAATTCTTTAGCAGTTATTTCTGTGGCATTGCAACAACAACCTGCCATTTTAAATTATTTGGTTCAGTTGAATAAGAATATTACAGATTTCCAGTTTAATTTAGCTCTTTCATTTAAATCATGAGAAACAAATTCATAATTTTCTAAAGAACTTGATTACCTTGCATTAAATTAAGACTTCATTTTTTGAATTCACCATGCCATCATGTATATTCTTTGAAACCTGTTTTCAAGCAGCTTGTTTCTGATGTATGCTCAGTAAATTAACATTTTTTAAAATTATCTCAAGCTGGCCCTAAAATATAAAGTATTCCAAATTAATAGCTGGTATTGAAAGGTGCATGTGTTTGAACATGAGATTATAAAAACATGTCTCAGCTATGCATTTGTAACCTGATCATCTCACTTTCTCAAAACAGCATGTTCTATGTCTGTCATGCATAGTACAAATTATAGAAGCCTTTATTAAAAAGAATACAAATACATTTACATTAAGCCAAATTAAACTTTCTAAACAAATAATGGTTTCTGCCAGTTCACTAAATGGACAGCTGTTTCTTTCATGGTTTTACTTTAATGATTCTCATGAATCATGGACTCTTAATCTGTGATCTCTTCCAGGATTCACAAATGCAGAATGATTTGTTTTATGAGGATAAGAAACTGTGCATGTAGCACATATTTATAGTATGAAAAGTAATTTTGATCAAAAAGAACACATTTTCAAGTTTACATGAAATCAGAGAAAGAAAACAATCTACAAACAGTATTTAAGGCCAGTATTTAGTTTCATAGCAACAGCATCATTCCTGACTAGCGTGGTAGACATATCAGCAAACTCTCTCTTCCCGCATCATCTGTTTTATTGGCTAGATTTCTAGAGTAATCAAACATCCCAAAGGAATACTAGAAACTAAATGAACTTTCTCATCATCAAAGTAAGAAAAAAGCAAAGAAAGGAAAATAGTAGAATTAGAAGAAAAATCACCACAGAAAATCTGCCCAATACAATCTTTATGAGCTAATCAGAGGAAACAACTATTCTGAAGAGATGAAAAAAGTCTTGCTGGGGCCCTGTAAAACTTTACAGCATTGTTTAAGCAGCAATCAAATGGTCTGGCCTGAAGCAGTTGACAAACCAATATTCTCCTGATTGTGATCTTCTGACAGTAGTCAGGAAGTGCTCTCTAGAAAACACTCTTGTACATATGACTGAATATGAACATCCTAATGCCATGTTTGCCTGTCTGTAGAAAATCCAAAGGTTTGTACTGTCAAGAAGACTCAAACTACACACGTATATCAAATGACATCATTTCTTTTGCAAATGTTTTCAGTCCCTCTACTCTGGCATTCTGAGTATGGAAGTAAAATATTTTCAATACATTAGTGGATAAAACTTATTTCCAGGTATACTGGCAACATTTACAAATTGAAAAGATAAATTCAGGCTTTACAGTGCTTATTTAGCAAACTGAACACAGGCTATGTTTTTTTCATTGTGAGGTTGTTCTTCAATCACCATGATTATTTGAGTTTAATATTTATACTTGAAAAAGTAGCTGAATTCAGGCAAAGGCCAAAGGCAATTGAATTCAAAGGCAAAGGGTTGTTCATGTGTCTACCATTTTAAATTTGGAAAGGTAAGTTGTTTTTTTTTTTTGTCTTGTGCCTATTAAGCAAGATTTTCAAACATATTTATAAAATATAACATTTAAAAACAGATCAGGGCTTAGAAACAATAGCCTCTGCAAGAATCAATAGTTTTTTCCTTCTTTTGTGGGAAATGTTAAGTATTCCTTTAAGAGCAGAAATTCTTTTAAGAATTGTTTTCCAACATTTTCTTTTCTCTTCCAAAAGGTAGATGTTATGGTTAATTGAGAGAAGCATTTCAAAAATTTGACACTCTCTACCCCCGAACAAAGATTACATGCACAGTAAGTTATAATCCTTGGCTTTGCAATACCACTTTACGAGGTTAAGAAGATGAATGTTCATTGCTTTTAATCCTTACCATGATTTACGAGGCTCTGGGTATCCTTTCCCCAGAGCATCTACAACCGTGCGGTTGTTCTGCCTGCTGCTTAAATTACAGAGACATCTGCAAAGTAAATTATGAATTGTTGTCCCACAACCAAGCTGCCTCCTGATCTCTGCTGTAGTATTTCTTTGATAACAGCAAAAGGCTTTTTTTCCCCCTGTTTATCACTCTAGTTTTTCCAGACTGGGTGATACTACGATGACCTTGATTATTGTCTGCTCTGCTCACTTTCAACCAACGTGTTCCACTGTAAAAACCCACAGTAAAAAGAAGGGGAGGGAATGAGCTGTGAGGGAGACAAAGCAGACAGCTACATAATATTTGTTTTATCCATCAAGCTCTTCAAAGTTCACAATCCACAAATCTGGAGATTATTTTCCTTCTCCAGAAATATATGTAGCTAAACATAACATTTGGACACTTGGAACCATTCTTAATGAGGCGAATACATAGCTTTTTATTATTCTAATACCTCTGTATTACATACCCATTAATATGATGATTTGCACAAATCTACTTATATGCACATATCAATAAAGACTTTTCAAACACTTAGAGGGTTATCTAAGCCATATAAAAAGCTGAGACAGATTTTTAATTATGGTCCTAATTTTATAATCAAGCCGTTTAAAAATTTATTTCATAATAAATGCAGTAAGAATATAAACTCATTATCAACAACAAATCATATACCGAGCACGCCAAGGTTCATCTTTGTCCACACACAGGCATTCTTAGAAGATAGTCTACTCAGTGCTGATGTCATTAAATTTCAAATAAAATTTAATAAAATAATTCCACATTACTTGCTCTCTATTATCCTTTTCATTACATTCCCATACTATCTACCTGAGTGTCCTGAAACAATATGCAATTTAAATTACAATCCAGGTGTCAAAAAAATAATGTTTTAAAGGCAAAGTGCATGGAAATATATCACCCAAACCATTTTACTAAGCAGGAATGATAGTCACATCCCAAGCTCTTCTGGCACAATTCCAGCAAACCTAGCCAAGATAACAAGTGCTGATTGCATTGACATCAGAGAAGTTATTTTCATTTATTTGTCAGAGTCACTGAGATATAATCTCAATTTCCTAATTTCTTTTGACTAGTCAGAAGCCTAGAGTTTTGTAAGAGAAGATGCATAATTGAAAATTTCCTTGTGCTCTTTGTCCCAAAGACAGCAAAGACAGACTTGAGGAAAAAAAACCTAGGATCCAGATACTTTTACCTATGCTTCATAGACCAAATTGCTAAAAGTAAAATATAACCCAAAAAATTCACCAACCTTTGCCATCTTTTGGAGACTCTGCTTTAAACTCATTTAGGCTTTTATCTCAAAATACATTATAACTAAACTTATAAAATTTATATCTTCATATATATTTGATTTTTTTTTGTCATGCCCAGCATTAAATTGCTGTCCAGAATATAGAAAAACCAGTTTACAGTGCACTTCATATGCAACAACTGAAGCAAACAATAGTGTAT
This sequence comes from Polioptila caerulea, assembly GCA_013397295.1. Lineage (NCBI taxonomy): Eukaryota > Metazoa > Chordata > Aves > Passeriformes > Certhiidae > Polioptila > Polioptila caerulea. The sequence goes on along the minus strand of VYXF01005967.1, from coordinate 232,715 downwards.
TAATAAACATGAGGAAGCCTATGACACTGGTTTTTACCTGTGTGAAAGGTATGCCTTTGAAAGCAGACAAATACCATTTGACAAAAATAATACCATGAAATACAAGACAAAAAGCATCATAAAAATAAAGCTCAGAGAGAAAATTAGTTTTTGTCCTTTAAGAGGCACAGAATAGACTGTAAAGGTACTTTTATTTCCTCCAACCTACATCTAAATTGAAATAGTCTGAAGAATGTATCATACAGTACAGCTCTCTGTGAATAGTGAATTGGTCTGTAGCAGTGAAATAGCTCTAGATTGCATCAAGTATTTTTGTTGAGATATGCAGCAATGATAATTAGAATCCTCAATTTCTTGAGCTCAGTTAAGTGGGCCTAAAACTAAATTCTGTTCAATACATAAATAACAGCAAATAAAAAAAATAAGAAAAACAATCCACCAATTAAAAAGCGAGAACTGAATCCACCAAGTTTAACACAGTAAGTTAATCACAATTATTACAGATTTCTTTGAGATGAAAGAGACATCTTTCTTAAAATCTACCTGTGAATATGATGCCACATCCTCCAAGACCTTATACAAATGAAGTTCAGCCCTTAGTTGGCTTTATCCACCACAATCCTCAACTGATTGGGTCGCTATAGTCTGTAACAAATATACAAAAGTTAAATTGTCATTGTCAACAATTATTTCTCATGAAAATGGAAAGAATAACAGCCAAAGCACAATCATGTGTTATCAGAAAATTAATCTAGCATTAAAAATATTATCAGATCACCACACAGCACTTTTTTTCTGCCTCTTGACTGAATATGGCAAGGTGAGGAGCAGGACAAAGACACCCCTTGAAGCTGATGGACCCCACTGAGCAAACATTCAGAATTAAACTGCTCTCATTCCTCTATATATAGCTGTCTAAAACTTGTGGGATTTTACTGCCAGTAGGCATTACTGCAGAACATCATATTACAGCTCTGATTTGTATGCATTGCCTTGGCTGGGTTTCCTTTGTGTCAGCTATCATTCATCACAGCATGAAAATAAACATACAAAGAATTTTTTGAAAAGGACGGAGTAGCGATTATACGAGCTAGGGACATCTCATATAATGATTTGTTTTTTTCACAATGGTTTTACAGACAATTTTGTCACTACTATAATGGTATAAATCAGTATCATATATGGCAGAATTGTAATTTTTCTCTTAAATGCAATTCTGTAGCTCACAGAAGCAACTTCTATAACTAGCCCATCCTAATCTGGTTCCTCTTACAGCTCTGAGACACATTGTCATCTGAACCTCAATCTGATGTTTAGAGGATGGAGGTAGAGGGAAGCAAACAAAAATTCTGGAAAATCTTTTCTCTTACTTCAATAGGATGAAAACTTGGAGGTTTCTTTGTTGCTTCTATTTACTATCTAGTTGTTTGCATAATGGAATTTTTTTAAGCAGATGAGAAAAGAAAAAAAATAATTAAAATCTATGGGATTCCAGACCTAAGACTGGAGGGATATTAAGAGAGAGACGGCATCCAGATACAAAGCTATAAAACAAGAGAAAACTCAAGGGAAGACAAACAGCTGAACTGGTGACTCTGTCTTCTTTCATACCCCAGGCAGTGTCCTTATCCAAGATCTACTAAAGAGATTCATAATATCCACTTTCAACCAAACCTTTAGATTATATTAAATTGAGGTTTTCAGAAATGTACAAACTTGGGACTTGAAGGTGAATTACGCCTGCAGAGGAGAATAAACCATTCATAAGACATTAACAACCCAAGTCTCCATACTTAAGAAAACATTAAAAGAGAACCTAATAGTACATTACAACATAAACTGCATATTTATAAATATATAACTTGTTTACAGTACTTCCACTTCCCTCCACTGAATTAGTACAGAATTACTTTTGGTATCTTCAGAACTTTTACTACCTTTTGGAAGTGTGGGAGAAGGAGGAGGGAATAATAGAATTTTCTTTAAGTTCAGTGGAAAGAGTATTTATTCCATAATTAGTTAAATTAAATTTTGAAATTATTAGTATCATTCAATCACAATTTTTTTATGCCCAAGACATTCTAATCACAGACAATGAATTTACCAGAGGAGTGATCGATTCCAATGCAATAGCTGGTAATATTCAAATACTCAGTCCCCATAAATGTGGTGATCTATTTCACCCTTTAAATTCACCATATTTCTGAGGAAGGTAGCACCAGAAGCAAACCTAACCACTTAATAGGAGAATTCTTTTTTAGTTTCTTGCTAAGGCAAACAGGATCTGAATCACATGATTTATTTCAAGCTTGCCAAGGCAACAACATTCCCTTTTCTTTTGAAGAATTTACTTCTGGTCCTTACACTAAAAATTGAGTATACCTGCCAAAAACTAAACTTACAAACAAAAAGAAGCAGTCCAAAAGGAGAAGAATCCCAACACTGTATGAACTCCTTTTGTTGCAGAAACCCCTAACAGAAAACAGAAGTTGAAAACAAAACAACTTGCTTTTTCTCAATGTTAGTTCTTCATATTATTTGAGAGTAACAACATTAACTTAATGGACCAGTAACACTTGATATCAATTCAAAAGAGCAGCTGAAACCTGCACCCAGAACTACACACATTGCAGGGCTCTAGAGTCTGCTGATGTAGAAATAAATTAAGAAACTCATAAAAGCCAAGAAAAAAACAAAAAAACAAAAAAACAGCTTTTTGGTGTTAACACTGCAAGTTCCCTTAAAAAATATTCATAAAATGCAGCATGCAGTCCTAGTTATTTATTGCTCGGCACCTCTTACCAAAAACACTGGCAATGAAAAGAGATCCCAATGACTCTTACTGCAAATAAAGACTGGAGTGGTTCTGTAAACCATATCGATTTTTTCTCAGTTGCATCGATTAAATTTGAAAAATCTTTTCTGCAAATAATCCAGCTTACTTAGCTGAAGGAAAAGTACAGCATGAAAACTGTAATATACAGTTTGCATTAATCATCTAACCTGAGGAGACTGACTGGGAACTATGGTGCCATTGAGTACCTTGGAATATATCCACATTCAGAGAACATTTTGAACACATTTACAAAACAAAAGTAAAGCTGTCAAGATTGTTATCATCTGTGAAACTGCAGAAAGTATCGATAGAAAAAGAAAGGTGCATATTTGGTGAAATATTCACTTTAATTTACAGATATTTTTCACAGTGTAAGATTTGACTGGAAGTCACTTAAATTGTGCTGCATGAAATTGTGGTTCTCTTTTGCTTTTGCAGGTGAACTAAATCTCCTAGTGCTTTTCTGTCTGTGCTCCCTTGCCCCACTGGAGAGAGGTGGATCACAACTGTTAATGAAAGTGATGATTCATCCTTTGTGAAGCTGGGCCTATGTTTTAGGGTTTTTTTCACATTCCCTTTATATCAACATTTATTCTCCAGAAACAAATGTCTTTGGGCAAGAAACTCCCCACACACAAGGTCATTCAGAAAAAACTTAATCATAAACTGAAAGGCCTCACTTCTCCCTGTACTTTTCAATATTCTTAGATTTTCATTTTACTGCACTAGCATGTTTACAGAAATTTGGCAGTCAAACACACTCTTCAGAGCTGTAATAGTCAATTTTTTAAAGAACATTTCCTCCTGGGCTTATTTGATAAATATGCTTCCAACATAATTATGCAACAATGTACAGCTAATAATGTTTTCATGTTTACTTATTGACATATCAACATTAAAACAAGCAGCATTAACTCTTTTGCTGAATTCTGAGATTCCCATGACAGAATTCAGTAATAAAGCTTACATGAATTGCAGCATTTCAGGTTAAGTCTTCGCATCCACCCCTGTGTTTTCCCTGTTTCTGCTGCCTACAGTAGGTGGAGGTTGTTTCCTGACATTGCAGGCAATCTGAGACCCATTCATTACACTAAAACCACCAACAGCATTTGACATACAATTATAATTTTTCTTCACTCTTTTAGCATTTTGTATTTTACAAAGACATATCTGAAAAGATTCCAAAAGACCCTACACAAGTCCAGTGCATTTCTAAATCAGCTTCTTCTCCAAGGAAAGAGAATGCAGCAACCTCTGAATCAGCAGAAAGTAATTTTTACATCAACATGAGTGTTAATTGAGTTTCAAATGGTCTGATGTAATTTTTATTCTCTTCTGTGGGTTTTTTTACTGTGGAAATAAGTGCTACACAATCTCTAGTAGTCAAGTCTACTAGTTGGACTAGCTTCAGAAAATTGAGACAGGGATTAATTACACTTTAAATTCTTGGGATTTGGGAGGAGTTCAAGGTGAGACAGGGTGGTATATTTGAAAGAAAAGAAACCTAATACCTTAAAGTGGCAATATACATTAGACAGTCAAGCTACAAATTTAAAGGAATTTAAAAGAAAAGGCAATAGTGAAATAGGCAAGAATAGATGCATAGTCAAGCATAAATCCTATAAAAGACATGCTATAAATCCTATAAAAGACAAGCATGCTGAAGAGGAATAGAAGTCCTCCTGGTTTGCTGAGTATTCAGAAAACAGACTGAAGAAACTTGCAAACCAAAAGGAAGTCAGAAATGTGCCTGAGTAAGCAACATTGCCACATTCGCTATATATTCTTAAAAAGAATTAAAAATAATGGATAGTGAAGGAGATGATAAATATAACTTTTAATGAGAAGAGGACAAATCACACAATTGTTTAGGTTAGAAAAGACCTTTAAAATCATCAAGTCCAGCCATTAACCCAGTACTACCAAGTTTGTAATGCTCCAACATTTAAAAATTACTGTGGCCAGCAACCTAAATGATTTCTTAGAGAATTAAATTATGCTGGTTTCAGGTGGCATTAATTATTAACATCAGGTCATCCAATTAAGGAGGAAGAACAATCCAACACAGACATGCAGTTACAAATCTTTAGCAACTCAATTCAGGTTTGAGTCATCCATTGACTCAAAAAAGGTCAAGCACAACTCCAAGGTCAAACAAATTCACATAAACTATTTGAATGACAGTTTTTTTTCTGTGAATTACAAGTGACAAAACCAAAACAAAACACATATTCTTTCCTATTAAAAATAATGGAAACAAACCATGAGAATAAGAAATGTCTTTATAAAGGTGAACAGAGTTGCATCAGATACAAATTTTCTCTTTTTTTGAGGTCAATGAGAAATGTCGTGGACAAAACAGGTGGCTTTGATTCCTTAACAAGAGCCTGACAGTAGGTGTTGATGCTTTCAATGTGCCAATGTACTGCAGCTTCTCCTATTCCTCACTGCCCAAAACACATCCTGAGAGAAGCATGTAAAGAATTTTCTCATCTTTTTCTTCCTTCAGCCCCTGACAATGGCAGTAGTTATTTTTTCAACATGAGTACCAGTTCTCTAGAAACTGGAATGAAACCAATCACCCATTTCACACAGCAATTGCACTGCTATCAGAGAGTAATGATTTTCAGTCACTACTAGCTTAGCTTGAGTCTGAACTACCAGCTCAAAGGTCAAAAGCTTTATAACCAATTATCAATCTCCTGGTCCATCCAGACCCCTCTATTATCTTGATTTCCTTTTGAAGATTAATGCTGTTGCCATAGTTTAATCAAATAAGCCTTTGGCTCTGACATTTGCTTCCATCCTACAGCTCCTTCTTCACAGAAATGAGTCAAGAAAATAATAATAAAATTGCTACTATAAGTATTACTAAAAAAATTAAATATTGACTGTTCAAGATTCACCTAGGAATCAAGACAAAGAACTCTGTCACTACACTAAATTTATTTGATGGTCTCTTAAACATCTGTATTTTGTCTGAATTTTACGTGGGAATTCATACGGTTTCAAATACCAAGAGCAGAATATGGCATCTAAAAGTATTTGGTCTTATCATTAGGCAGTCAAAATTTTCACAGAATTCTTGTAATACATAGAAAGAATCTATACCTGGCCTTCTGAAAACCACTTTCTGGACTCTAGTTTATCTGCCTTAATCTCCTTCCCCCATAAAGATACAATTTAGTAGAAGGATAAGCATGGCAGGATTATCTATGATCATGCTAGACTCTTTGTGACACTAGCCAGTTGATTGCTATCACCAGAACAAAAGTATAGTGATTTTCTAGATGGTTTTTGGTTTTTCTCACATCCTTTCATATCATGCACATGCTTCATGAGAAATGAAATTCTTTTTAACATCCTATTAAAAAAAAAAAAGAAATTTAAGATTACTTCTAACTATATATAGTTTACTTTTTAGAATAAATCATTGTAGACTCTCAAAATATTTTTACATCTGTTTCTTTTGGAATAGCTCACACAATACTTGTGCTGCATGCATGTTTCAGGAACAGGGAGTTGATGAATAATTTGCTATACATAATTTTTTTTGTGAAATCATACCATATGTCTATTTGGTTAATGGTTGTAGAAAGCTAATTTGTCTAACTGGAAAAACAAATGGGTTTCGCCATTCCCTTAGCTTCTCTTTATTCCCTCTGTAAGGACCTACATACAATTTCTTTCTACTATATAACAGATTTTCATTACATGTTTTCTTCTAAATTTAGCATATTTTATTTTTTTTTTCTTTTTTTTTCCAGTAACTCTAATTGATTTATTTGATAAGAATATTAAAAGTCTAAATTAAGGGGAAAAAGGAACATTGCCTCTACTATCAATCTAACAGTACTTCCATTAAGCACATGAGCAATGTAAAAATTGAATTACATGAAAACAAATGTAAGGTACTGAAGCCATATGTTGTTATTTGATATGGGACATTACCATGTTTTTTCTAGTCTTATTAGTCTAACACAACAGATCCAAGTTGAATTCACAAGATGGCCATTATCTAACACATATAAATACTATCCACTCCAAAAATTACTTTTAAATTAGCAGTAGCAAATACCATTTTGAAAATGGGATGATAATGCAATTTTGTACCCTCCTCAGATCTATTCCACAGAAGTTTGAATGAACTTTATCTTGTGTTTTGCAAACCTCTCAGGATTTGAGATCATTTTTGCTATCACTTTTTAGATTGGGGAAACCAAAACTATGTGTTTTCTTCTGAAAACCACTGACAAACACAGTATTTTTTGCAGTGTGCTACCTTTTATTTTTATTTCTCGGAAGCCGCTTTCTTTGATATTATCACAATCCAGGGGTTTCACCAGCAGTGCACTTGAACCCTTGTAAATGTTAAAAAATGTATGTTTGTCCATTTACAGGTCTTGGGTTAGACTCCAGTGATGAAAATTAAGTTATCTGCACAACAGCTTTCAATTAAACTTTTTAATTACAGTTTTTTTTTCAATTTTAAAATTGAAAAAAATATAATGAAGTCACTGCTCAAAGTATTTGGATATCAGTTACGTCTTATAACTAAGTTATTTCTTTTTCTTTTATCTCTGTGGTAAGAACTGATCTAAACACTTCTATTAAACATAATGACAGTGTTAATAGTGTTTTATTCCCCCATTACATGCACAGCTTCAGTGGTCATGACTGTTCCTGAGGGTTCTAGGCTTCATTTCTTTTTTATAAGGCTTTCCACAATAGACATTCCAGCTTAAAATTTTATGTGGTTGCTTTTAGCAAGTAGGATTTCAAACAGAGTAAAATATTTTGGTAAATTTACTTCTGAAGATATTTCTAGAGAAAAGCACAAACAGTTGCAGACCTAAGTATATAACTACAGTAATTTTCAAGACAAAATAAAGACAAAACATAAAAAAAAAAGACGAAAATATTCTGCTAAAAATAGGAACCTATAAATAAAAGAAAGGGTAAAATCACAAAAGATTTTGCATTTCATCAACTAAATTGGCTTCTCTATAGTATGGAAATTTCATTGTTTAAAAGAAAAAATGCATCACTAACTATCATAGCTTAAAATCCCACATTCTCCAGCAAAAACCACTTCATTGAATATCAGTGATTCACAATGTATTCTATGAGATTCAGCTTTTATGTGATTTAAGCATGAGCTGCTTTACAGGCAAGTATTGTGGAAACTTAAGTTAAAAAAAAAAAAAAAAAGCAGTGATCTGCAAATAAATGCTAAGCCAAAGATACTTATGCAAGACACATTTTTTACATACAATACCATGTGCCGGTATGACAAGATCTAGTTTTGAACAGGCTGTGTAACAAAATTCTGTGGTTAAGCCCAGATTCATCCAAAAGCTGGTGGCTGTAAGGTAGGGACCAAAACTCTACAGATCCAACACCTAAATCTGGTCTCAAAAATGCCAACTCTCTTAGCCTCAAGGGCACGAATAGCAACTATAGACAGGACAATAGTTTACTAACAAACAATGTTTCCATACTTAATTCTTGGCAGATTACTGATGAATAGGCCCACTTTTAAGAAAAAATTAGAGAAAACAGATTCTTCTCTTTTCCCTTCAGAAAATAGTGTATTACTAGAAAGTGTGTGTAAGTCATCAAGATGTCTAATACTATAAATGAAAATATATTATTAATTTCCTTTAAGATTTTTTTTTTTTAATTATAGGAATTGTACAAATGTGAAACGGTGACAATAAACATGTAATTTGAATAGTTTAAAATCAGGTTCGCTGCATCACCTGAAGTATTAGTTCTCAGTATAAAGAAAACCTGAGAACTAATCAATTAACAATCTAACAATCCCTCCAAAGACATCTAATGCCTAAGCAGACTAATAGAAATCAACTAACAAAGAACACTTCCAATTCCACTTAGTTCTTTCAAATTACTTTTTTCTGTTCTCGAGTTTATAAAACATAATGTTGCTGAAAAAACACCTGTGAAAATAAAGTCCTGTGAAATTATTCCAGCAAGATAACGGCATTTGGAAGTCATTGAGTAGCCCAAATGTCCTCTGGAGGATCTGAAAAAGTGGCAGCAGAAGTCCATGTAACTGTGATGCCAACAGCCACAATCGCACAGATGCAGCAGAGAGAGAACAGGTAGTCCTAATAAAACCCGAGACTCCTTTTGTCTATGTTCCTTCTCCAACTACATGAAAAATTCAGTGGCAATAAAGGGCTTTCTGCTGATGATCTGTGTAAGAAGAATTTCACCTTTGTTGACTATTTTGAGAAATATTAAACAAAGATAATGGCATTTCAAACTGGGGGGACCAGGGGGAGGGGGTAGTCAGGGTGTAAAACTAAGAAACCCCTAGATGCATGTGAATTTTTCATAATGAAGAAAAATTATATTTATGAGTTATTCCTTTCTTGCAAATGGAGTGGAATTCAAGTGTTCTAATTGCAGGTTATTATGGTTTACACTGACATGAATGATTAGGCAGACAGAAACTATGCTCAACAATATAAAATCTTTGCTTTTAATTTTATAGAATATTTTTATTAGTCTGAACTATAAAGGATCTTATAATTTTATTCAAATTTAACATTTTAATCCATAAAATTAATAAAGCTTTATATATCTTTTTTGCACCTATGCTTTAAATGCATGAAATTCTTAATAAGCAAAAAATGTGAATCTTGCAAAAAAGTTAGAAACAGGAATCTATATTAACTATTTCTTATGAAACTATTTTCCCAGACAGTGACATCATAAAATACAGTAAAGTTATAACAGTAGCATATCACCTTGATATTGTCAATTCAAGGGCACACCTGGAGATTCAGATGGTTGGGAAAAAGTCCACAGCTGTGATAAGTGCTATGTCCTATTACAATTTCATGACAAGCATAGTAGTAATTTTACATATGAATATACCCACTGCAGAGCATGAAAAGTTTATGATTCACTCAACTATCAAACACTGGAGGAACACATTATGCATAAGGGGAAAAAAAAAAATAAAAAAAAAAGAGAGAGAAAAAACCAAACAAAAGATTTTGGAACAGAGGCAATGTTCTTGTTTCTCAGCAGAGTAAGAATCACAACCCTTTATGTCTGCAGCAAGTCACTGAGATGAGAATAATTTAGCTTAATCCAGCTGGAACAGCAGAACAAACAAACAAACAAACGCAAACCGCGCTCTTCTCTCTGTTTCCCTAGTTCACTGGAGCAAGCCTCAGTGCCAGTAATAGCATTGTCTGAGGCTAGGAAGTCAAACTGGAGTGCTTAATGAAACACTAGGCATGTCTTTGCAGTTCTATTAAAATACAGCTACGGACCCAAGTTCCTTCTCAGATCTGAGTGATGAACCCATTTTACCAATGCTCACAGCATCCATGAAAGGGGGAGGATGTGCTGGTCCTCTAATGTTTTTATTTTCAACAGTATGGATCTGAGATAAGACAAAGAACTGGAAAATAACCCTATTTTTGATCCTTTTCTCTTCTCTTCTGTGTGCCATGATATACTGCTCTGTCAAATCAAACCTCTCATACAGATCAGAAGCAAAAGCAATGCACCTTTGACACTGAGACTGGCAATTCCATAATTCACCAACGATGGCTCACACATGAGCCAGAAATGGATGAATGTTGGCCAACAGTGAGTAAACAATTATTGATTATCTGGGAACCCCATTTAAATTTTTGACTCTTACTCCCAGCTAGGTGTAACCCTAATTTTCACATCAAAGGAATGTGTAATTGAAAATGTGTGAGCCCTGCACAACTTATGCTACAAAAAAAATGACCTATAGGATCCATCCTTGGTGACTGAGAATCTTCCTGTACTTGACCTGCCAGGTGCTTCTTCATACATTCAGCTTATTTCAAAGCTATTAGTTTGGACTTCTTGACTAGAAACTTTTATTGCAGGACAAATACAGGCTCTATTTTCTTCAGTTAAGCTACCGTCTTTTAATATTACTTTTAGTGTATGATTATGCAAACTTTGTAGCAATCTAACTACAGAACATGCATACACATCCCCTTCTTCACATGTTAACAGCAAAAGCAACAGCTGCTCATTTCATTTATGTGCATTTCACTATCAACCTCAGGATTCAGGGCCTATCTTGTCCCATAATCTTCCAGGATGACCAGGGTTTGTTCCTAAGTAGCCAAATTTACATACATCATCCACTCTGCAGTCAGAGCAAAATTAGTGGGCTGGATTTCAACTTAGCCATGGTCATTTTGTCTCAGTGTATTATTAGCATATCTTAATTTCTTGTTATGAGTGATGGGAAGGGATGGAAAGTCGCTGTATTGCTATGATACATGCCAGATGAAATCAGCTTTAATAAAACAAACTTATCATTATTTTGTTATGGAACAAAAACTTCCTCTAAAACCCACAAAACCTCTAGAAGTTTCCTGGAATATTTTTTTTATATATATATGTATATATACACACATCTATATATATATATATATATATATATAAAAATACACAAATCCTTTTAATCTTTTTTATTGGAAGAATTTATAGAAGTGTTATTGACAGACTATGCAATGAGATTTCTTGGCATATTTACTAAGACCACATTCAATATGAAAATGATAGCCAGTGTCTCATCTGTGAAATCTATTTCACATTAGCAAAGGTTTTATTTGGCTACATTAAATCTATTCCATCAAATTCTGGTTATTTTAATCAATTTATTCTCCTTTTTTTTATTTCACAATGACGACACTAAGAAAATCTGACACTGGTTGAAGCTTTTGCCATAGTGTTGAATGAAATTGATGTAACAGAGTGGCCAGTGAGAGTCATGGCTGGTGGAACAGGATGGTACTTTTACCATATTCCTCTCATCAGCATTCAGGCACCACAGGAGGGTTCTTAGTTATTAGACAGTTCCTGGGGCAATTCTAGTATTGGTCACCAGAAAAAGGAAAGGGGAAAGATCTGCACTCAACAATACTGGAGTAATATTGACCTGAGTTTGTTTGTAAAGTGACAAAGACACTCTATTCAGCATACTGACATGACAATTATTGGCAGAATTCACTCATTTTATTCATTATTTCTTTGAAAAGGTATTTGAGAAAATTAATTTAAAACCAAAACTACTTATTAAAAGATATATTCTATTTGATAGGTATTTCCTCAGATACATATGGAGCTTGTATATCAGATTGTCCTACAGACTACTAAATATTTCAACTTCAAAAAATAACTGTTTACATACAACATACAGTTAAGGTACAGATTTGATTAAGGTCAAATGATACTATCTGTAAAACTTGGTTGGTATTTCTTAATATTTACAATTTACTATTCAAATTGTATTTGAACCCTATCTGTAAGATGACAGGAAAAAGACCCCATTGAAGTCTCCACTTCCCTGGGACTACATTGATCCTTTTATACAGTGACTGTCCAGGAGAGCAATGAGTTCTAGAAACACATACAAACATAAGGGCTGAAAATGAAGATTTCAAATGTTTCTAATCCTAATATTAAAAAAAACAAAATCCCCAAACAAAACAACAATCGTTGGAGGCTGCAAACAAGATTCTTTAGAAAACTGCCAAAGCTTTGTGCAGCTGCAGTGCCAGGTGGTACATTATGTTGTATGATGGTAAAATAGTCAATTTAATGCTTAATACTATTGTTTTCTCATAAGATGTAATTTAGCAGTAATTAATCTTCATGTCAGGAAAAGACTTATCTGAAACATTTGTTTGCGACTGCTAAAAATATTTTCCTGGAGCATGTAAAAAACCCAAGCAACTACCTTTTTCCTGAAGGACTGATCAGGATGGATAACAATCTGCATCACATGTTTTTCCTTCACATTTTCTTGGCAAACACAATGCAGTTTTGGGAGTCTTTGCAAGACATGCATGAAAAATTTATTTGAAATATACTTAAATAATAACCTAGCATTTTTTACAAACCTATCCATTTAACAAGGTTAGTTTACTGAAATTTTCTCTAGTTGGGGCTTTAATCTTTGAGTGTAGAAAAGACTCCAAGTAAAAATTTGTCATTTTAAAGGTAATTTTTAATTATACTTCATAACAGTAAGAACTCTTTTCATATTCACAAGTCTTTCCATACACAAGGTATATTAAATAACTAAATTAGTATCCTAGAATTAAATAAAACCATTGATTTATGTTACTTTACCTCTCAAATTCTTTTTCTTTTTTTTTTTCGATTACAAATATACAGTATATCAAAACAACAATACAACAAAACCAAACCAAAAAAACCCCAAACTCTAGCACAATACATTTCTGGATACAGAGGTACTTTATTTTCTGCATTATTTGGGTAAATGAGTTACGAACTAATTCCATCATTCCAGCAGGCATCACGGAAGAAATTAAAGTTATTAGATGCTATCATATGGTTTCATTTTTGTAAAGCTGAGGTTTGCAACTGCTAATGGGAGAATCATCTGAATGTATTTTCTTATTTTAATGAAGAATTTTTTAGGAGTTTAAGGCAAATAAAAATCATGTAGAAAACCTGTTGTAGTCAACTGTGTCACTGTTTTCTTGTATAAATGCAAAATTAACAAGAAATCAAGGCTGAAGTTTAGAATCTTTTAATTTGATTCTTAGATCAACCTGGAGGTAGTTTCTTCTTACTACAAGAGCTATATTGCTAGCCAAAAGAAACAAATCCTCCCCTCCTCAAAAGAAGGGCCAAACAACAAAGCCAAAAAATACACCATTGTCATAATTTGTAAAACTTACCATATCTAGACACTAACTATGAAAGGAGGAGCTCTCATCTAGCAAGGTAAGTTAAAATACAGATATGGTTTCAGGTATGCTCTCCAAGGAACCCATCATTTGGTATTCAGATGCCAGTGAAGAAAAGAAAGGAAAAATGCAGCAGCCACAGCCATTTTCACAACAATGGTATCTTGAATTGGTATTCTGAAAGGAAGCACTACTGACACAATGTTACATGAACTATCATAGTTACAAGCCAAGGGAGTAAATTAAAAACAGTATGATAGCTGTCTTCACATTTTTACAAGCCAAACTACATGATCCTCGAGATTGGGTTCTGTTTTAGCAACATGTTTTTACAAGCCTGCTGCTGTGATAAACTGAGTAGTTCTTGTGCCTTTGCTGCTCAGGGGGGCAGCACAAAAAGCTCCATGCACAGACTCATATCTCTAGTTTTCCAATTACAATAGGAGTCCATGGAATTTACCCATATGATAAAGTCATCTCACAGAAGAATTTAAAGCATAGCTCTTCAGTGATTTTAGATCTATTTTCTCTCATCATGTCTGGGCTTCCTTAGAACTATAGATTGGTTCTCTTTCCTCATGTAAAATGATGAAATACACCTACCATATCTATATGTGTCTGTGCATGAAGAATGGGATCTAATGATATATTCTAAGACAAGGAAGCTTCTGAAGTAGACCTGGGAAACGTTAATGCAGTATAAATATGGTACTCTCTACATTACAGAGAAATGCTGTTCTAAAAGTGTCATGTTCTTCACAGCACTTCATAAATTGTATAACAGTAAAAGAATAATTGTTTTTCCTTTGATAATCTGAGAAAAAGAAGATAATTACACAAATAACTGGTCTATATTAATTCAGTAGATAGACAATATGCCTTGACTGTATTTTTGCGATAAAGCACTACAGCTTTTTCTCTGTTCCTCATAATTAACTGTGATCAGTTACTTGGGAAATAAAATTATAACCCAAATTCCTTCCTATGTACTTCCTTGTGTGTTTTTATAGAAAACTAATTGGTTTTGTCAGGGAAACTGGTAAGGAAGACAATGAGAAAAAAAAAAAAATTTACTCAACATGTAGACATTTTGCTACAAAAGATGGAATTATAATAAAAATGGAAGTGAAAACCTCATCATTCCCTAAGTCTTAAATCAGCCTCACGTGTGACCTACTAATGGATGAAGGCTTTGGAGCTTTTGCTACGATTAAGAACATCAGTTTGCTATGTTTTCCAAAATATTTACTTCCTGCTATCACACAAAATACAAACTGTTACCTGAAAATTGTAGTAACAAGTTGCATAGCATTGCAAAGAAAGTGAAAAGCTAAATAATTTCATTTTAATTAAAATCCTTGAAATCAATCAAACATAAAAGAACTCCGATAAGAAAAGAATTCTACAAATTCCTTGTCTACTTGTGCCATCTACTGGGTATTGTTGAACAAAAATTAGGCAATAACACTTCCAGTTTGCTGGCAGAATTCTGTCTCTACATATTCATTCATAAATTAAACTGATGCCTAATTAAACTCTTAGCGTAGTAGTTCTCAGAAATTGCTACATTCACAAGTATTGCTTCTCTTCTGCTTCAAAACTTCAAAGGAAATAAAGAAAATACATCAAGCTGCCTTGAAAACTTCTCCATTCCACCTGGGTCATAGTCTTTCAAAGATTTTTGCTGAAATCAGCAAACTGAAGAATTTGTATTTGGTGTATGCAAAGAATCCCCCATATCTTCAGAGCACATACTAAAACTTAAGATCTGAGTGTCTCTTTTTTCTGAACAAAATAAATGAATGAAAGTTTATTTTTCAGAATTCTCTCTGGGGAAATGCCCTCTAGTTGAAGGCGTGCTTGTGTGTTTCCTCAGAACTATTACACAATATTTAACATACACAAAACGTAGGAGTAAAAAACTTTTAATTTGAAAACAAATCCCATATATTTTAAAGTTTGGTTTTACAGATGGTAAATTAAAGTTGAAGCTTATCAGAGAGATTTAGAAGACTGTAATCAAAGAGTAAAACATATGTGCTGTGGGTCACATGTTTCCATTGACTTCATTCAGACTTGAAAACTACTTCTACTAAAGAATTTTTAACTGCTTACAAAGAGAAAAGTCTTCTTTCTTCTTAGAATTGTTTTTCTGCAAGATTACAGCAACAATTGACAAGGAGTCACAAGGAATACTCTTAACAGAGACAAGTACTGCAAATTTGATCACATTCAAAAGAGTGCAGAAAAATCATGTCCAAGCTAATGGTTTTATCCCTTTACAGAAATCTTGAATTAATTATACCTACAGCAAGTTTAGCACTAGAGACCAACTGACTAGGCCCTGCCCAAACAAAGCCCTTGTACACTTTGTCATCATAGTCCCCAAATGGCACTGACTGGGTTGTGAATCAACTGGGTTGCTCCTTCCTCTGGCAAACACATTCATGAGATTGCAGAGCATCTTGGTGCTTTTGGTGAGGAAATCAAGTGTGCATCTCAAAGAGATTTTATTTTAGGGAAAAATAACCCTTCATTTGAATTGTATGTTTGAGGAACTTCTACAGCAGGAATGACCTGGGCCAGTGGAGGATGAGCCTCACAGGAAAAACTGGGCAAATGCAGCTATGATCCAGCCTGAGTTGTCTTTAGTAACCAACAATTCTAGACAGTATCTGCCTTCTCCTGTCTTGAACACCACAGTCAAGCAAGACTGGAAAAGGAGGCAGAAGTTCATCTACAGAAAAACATGGAAATTAAAAAAAAATAGTCCCATGAAAGAATGCCAAACATTCTATAATTATGTTGTGTGTAACAATAACATAGCTCATTATGCCAGAATAATTCCAAACTCTGACTTCCATGTCAAACCAATCAACAGAAGTTTCACACTGAACATACATGTAGAACTTTATGTTCTTCTGTCATAATCCAATCATAAGGTTCTCTCCTAATATCACAGAAACAGAAGTATCTCAAAGATTTTTGTAATTAAGTATATCAATGTAAATTTAAACTACCATTCTGGGAACTTTTGTCCATGTCTTAACCAAAAGTAGACTGTCTTCATGAGGTTGAATCCATACCTCTCTCTCTAATTTAAAAACCAAAAACCAATCAAAAGAACAAAGAAAAAAAAAAAAAAACCCAAAAAAAAACTCCAAATAAACAAAACAAAACAAAAAATACCACAATAACACAAGCAAACCCTTAGACATTTTTATAAAATTAACTTCTTGTAAAAACTGAAGCACATTGTGCAAACTTATCTGTCGCCAAAATATGGGACTATATTCGAGTTGTACAGTGCTTAGGTAAAGCCATGATCCTACAATATTTTAGCATTCTTCTAAACTAAGCATTACATTATTAATATGAAGTAAATTAAAATCTCTGGTGATAAAGAATTAATTGTTTAAAATTTAAAAACTACTAATTTTTTTATCAATGAATCCTGGCTGGAATTCCCTGAGTAATATACACTCCCTGAATATATACCATATGTCAACAGTCAGAAGATCACAGAGTGTGGCTTTTACATCATGCTTCTGTACACTTTCCTGTTAGAGGAGTGTAAAATATTAGGGTTTAGAAGTCTTGGAATAACTTTAATTTCCTGAAGTGGATTTTACACTGTAAATAGAGATTGAAAAATTGGACAGAGTAGAAGACGTTAACTCATCTCAGAATTTAGGAACACAAAGGTTTTAATTTTCTGTTCTGCAACATCTTGCTGTTCACAATGTAACAAAGCTGACATGATTTCAGTTGCTGAAACTCCTTTAGAGCCATATTAATGTGCTGGTTCAGTCACCCTCCTGATAATATTTATAGGCAATTCTTTATGCAACTTGATTAGGATCATCCTGTAGGGTGGAATTTCCATGGTAGTAAGACACAGTTAATTTTCTAGTTACTGTTCATACGTGCATGGATTAAAAAATAATTACTTGCAAGATAAGTACTTTACCTAGGGAGGGAATATAGTTTCAAGTCTTTGAAACTTAGGAAAATCCACATTCTGACATGATTTAACGTCTTAATCAGCTCTGTATAGCATAACATTCAGGCCCTCACTTACGTGTGCACCTATGTACTGAATTTATTACAGGCAGCTAGCCATTCAGAGAGTAGAAAGACAAAAAAAAAAAATTATAATAAAACAATAAAATTTGGCACAAATTAAATCTTCAGTTACACACTCATTTTTCTCATACAACCACACGTCTGAATGGATTTCCAAATTCTTATCTTCTCTGCATTTTGCTCTCTATCTCTAAATATCTATAGACCTTACAACCTGCAGCAGCAGAACTTTAAAGCTTATTTAATACAATCACATTTCACAAGAGTTTTTGGTGAGCCTTCAGGAGTTGCAGCTGAGCTAAGCATTAAGAAACTGCATCTGAATCTTTCTGTATCTAAGCTCTCAAGAACATAAAAAAACAAACAAACATCTATATCCATTAAAACTAATTGCATCTCAGTTTGGGCACTTTGCTTTCTTGTGGTAACTTATATTAACATCTAAAAGCAAGGTATACCTATTCCTATCTTGGATGTTTGACCTTACAGGATGTGTTAATTTTAAGAAGCACTTAAAATGTGAGCATGGGGATAGGATACTTCTTTGCAAGAAAGCTCGGCTTCAGTGCTAATGACCAGAGTCACCAGTCTGAGTGTGATATCCCGTGTCTTTTCACCAGAGTCACCAGTTGGAGTGTGGTATCCTGTGTCTTTGTCAAAGACAGCGGGGTCAGTCTATTTCGACATTTCCGTTTTGCTTTGCTTGTATTGCAAAGGCAGTAACAAAGTCAGAGTGTCCATATGGACGGCAGCACTGATGGTACCTGACCACTGGTCAGGAAGCTTCTCTCTGTGACCATTCAGAAGGCACTCTGGCAGTCACATTCCCACCACCACAGACTTTCACTGCTGGGGCCAAAGCCCTTCACAGCTGCTGGGTCCAATGAGTGACAGGCGCCCATTCAGGTCCCTACACACCCCACTCTCACACAGTCAGACCAGGTTTCCAGATCAGTTTGACCTTAGGTTTTCCTTAGCAGAATCTGAGCTATCTCTTTCCAAAAGGATAATTATTTATGGTGCAGTAACACAGAAGCAGCCTGAGCTGGTGCCTCTGAGGAGGGACCTCTGGCAAAGGAACCCCTGAGCTTTTATAGCCTAACAGTCTAAGTCTGAGGTCTTCCAGATGAGTCCTCGGATTCTCTCATGTCTGCTCTCCTGGCTGGTGGGGCCGGTCTGCAAGCCCTTTGTTAACCAAAGGGTTGGAACTTCCCAGCATCTTATTTCAGGCTCCCACCCAGAGCTCAATCTGCATCTCCTCAACCTCCACACTAATGAGCTTTGCTTAGAGCAGTGCCCCTAGACAACAAGGAGGTTGATCCAATATGGCCCAGCTGTACTGATGCTCAATAGCAGTGTTGCAACTGGAAAGAAAGCACCAGGGAAGCTGTAAATGCCCTGCAAAACTCTATGCTCACTGCCTTTCCAACACTGCCTTCCATCCAAGCTAACTGGCAAATGGAATTGCAGGAGTTGTCTTGCAGACCACATGTGTTTGTGGTCAGATATATACACATTATCTACATGCATCTCAGGTTGAGCTCCTAACAACTGGTAAATATGCTTTCCCCTTTTCAACAGGCAGGTGGAATATATGGAAAATCAGAAACAAATAAGAAGTTTCAGTGCAGAAAGACTAGAAAATCTATCCAGTTACCATACTCTCTTCTGAAGGAAAGGACTGAACTCTCATCATGGCCTAAAATCATAACATTGTTTTCATAGGACATATCAGTTTTTAAAATGAAAATACTGTTAAAAGACTGCATTTTTCTTCCTTGACTATTTGTATTCCATGTAGCATGGTTTCAGCAAGTTATGACACAGATACTCTGCAGTGAGAAGATAATGACAGGCCATAAAACATCACAAGTTTGTACATGTATTTTCAGACAACTGTCAGACACTTGCCAATGCCTGCCAGCAGGCATAACCTGTTTCCAAGTTCTCTTAACATACTTATATATAAATGGAAGATGTACTTACATCAGTAAAGCTAGTTTTGCTGAACAAGATATGTACAGTGCCCTATGAAGCCAAAGCGTTTACCATCTTTGTTTCAGAAGCAAAAAACAAAATCAAAGGTGATATGTCTTAAAAACATTTATAAAAATGTTAACCCGAACAATTTTTCCAGTAAAAATATAATCTGATATTTTTTCATCTTATCCAAAAGGATATTAGCATGTCATGTAACTCCACACTTCCTACACAAATTAGCTAGAGGGAAACTCATGCCAAATCACGTTACTATTTAACAATGTTACCTTTAATTCTGGGTTTGATGATGAACAAGGTTTTTTTCTTTTTTGCTTGTTCATCTTCTAATGCACACTTAATTTTTTTTTAAAGATCCCTGAGCACAAGAATTGTGCATGTGCACTGAGTTAAGAGGACATGCT
The DNA here is from genome assembly GCA_013397295.1 of Polioptila caerulea. Lineage (NCBI taxonomy): Eukaryota > Metazoa > Chordata > Aves > Passeriformes > Certhiidae > Polioptila > Polioptila caerulea. The sequence continues at coordinate 212,640 of VYXF01005967.1, read as the reverse complement.
GGATGGGTGGAGAGATGGGCTTGAGAGCAAATGAGGATGCTCAGTTAAAGAAAGCTTTCTGGAGTGCAAGATATGATGGGCAGAAACAGCAACAGAGCAGACCAGAGAAGGCATTTGCAGACAGGATGCATGCTGAGAAACTCCTGAGGAGACATTGGGAGCATATGTACTGCCAAGTTTTCAGAGGAGGCAGACAAAGTTAACTTTGGATGTAGAGGTGTATGTGTGAAGAACTGGTAATCACTTGGAGAGCAAGGCCATGGAAAAAAAAAAAACAAAACAAACCCAAACCCTTCTAGAAGAGTAGAATAAGCAGGGAGACAGTGATTCCAGTTCCTGTCATTTACAGATGTCAAAAGCTGAATTTTAATCTCTTTCCCTAAAATACACCTTGTTCTGGTTGATGTTTCATTAAACCTCAGCTGGAAGCTTTTCAGTACTTTCAGCGCATTTATTTTAAAGAAAAGGTGTCAGCAGATATACTTTAAGATTCTTTTAGATTCAGACCTTGTCAAAAATACATAGAGCAGCAATTAACATTTGATAAAAGTCGTGCCCACAGATAAGTGAACTTTGAATTGTATCCTACAACACCATGGCCCAATCCAGCTCCATAATGATAATGATAACAATGCAGGTATTGCAAGGTAAATTCACCTGATCTTCCTCAGTGTGAAAACAGACATTTAAAGTTGACATATTATTATTACTTACTTTTTTACTTTATTAATTACTTAAAAAATAAACATATATAAGAGTAGAATTCAATGCTAAAAAAAAAAAAAAAAAAAAAAATACTTAGGGATATTTCAAAAGGGATTTTGTTTCCAATATTTTGATATAGTCGAAGTCTTAAAATTAAATTTAGAAAAAACAAAAACACCCCAATAAAAACCCACAGCAACAACAATAAAAACCAACAATAACAAAAAAGCACTCCAATATATAATGTGGAAAATGAATAATTTCCAAGTATGAAGCTCTTCCACGCACTAATTCTATAAAAAGGACAGCAGTAGTTTAAGTTTCCAGAGAGATCACAATAAGGAAATTTCAACCTAGTAATGCAATATAGCCTGATTACTAGGAGACTATGATTTTAAGAAAGGGGAAGAGAAAAGACTTTCTTTTCAGATTGTCTTTTTAATTCTGCAACACAGAACACATTTTCAAACTTTTCTCCTCAACTACAGATATCAGAAGAATGCTCTTTTTTAAGGAAACCCAAGATTCATTTTCCCCTTTATATCAGAACCTTAGGTTTTAGAAAAACAGCTACAACTACTGCAAATCTCACAATTAAAATCATCAGGTGTGATGACCTTTGCATTACCCATGACCCAAAGAAGCTTCTTCTAAGAACAAGAGTTTAAAACAGTTCTCCATGTCCTACTTTCCAGTTTTCAGAAGACTACCGCCCATAGATCTAAAGGGAAGAATTTTACTCTGAACAATAAACATAGGCAGGGGGGATGGGGATTCAGAGAAAGTTGTATCTTTCTCTGAATGTCCTTTTCAAACTTTTTATAACTCCAGTATGTAGTCTCACTAAAACTGCATTAGAGACTCAGAAAGAGATTGTTCAAGGAAAAAGTCCATAACAGAAATTTCAAAATTATGAAAGCTCTCTTCAGACTCCTAATTAAGATGTTATGCAATGGTTAAAGTATTTCTTTCGTTCTTGTACTTCTAATAAAATATAAAAAGTTAGTAAGTCATAAATAAGAGCTAACCTTTATCCTAAATAAGAAAGCTTGGTTTTGTAAGGCTTAGTCCAAATAATTAGCTTCAAACAACATAGTCTCTGTTGACAGAAACAAGTGCTTAATAAAAGCCTGAGCTTTCAAGACAGAAATATAAACACAAATTGTGAGTGCTACTGGCATTATCATCTCACAGTATCTCTAAACTTCTTTCAATTCTCCTCCACTCTCATGGATGCTTAGACCCAGAAGGTTTTGATACAGATAATTCAGAAACCTTCCAGGAGATTCAAATATGATCCCTCTGTTATGAAATAACACAGGCCCTCAAACTAAGGAACATGTGGCTGTCACCCCCAGCATCAAACATTTCCCAGCTGCCAATAATGTCCTGCAGTGCCTCAGCACCGTTCTGCTACAGGAAGTCCAAAGAGACATGGGAACACTGGACACTGACAAACAGGAGTAGGTACTAGCAAGCTCCTGTGTGATCATTTTATAAGGCAGTATTAATAATAAGGCAATCATGCATTATTTTGGGCTACAATTATTATTATTGCAAATAGACTAATAGTAACTGAGTTTCACATGTAGATTTTTTTTCGACTGCAATTAAGCCAGTACAGGTCTGTAGTACATTCTCTTTTTCACAGAGTATTTTGAATGCAAGGGTGAAGTAACCACACTTTTACTTTCATTGTTCTGCACCAAAGCGAAAGTGCTGCGAGCACTTAAACATCAATTCCACCATTGCACTTTCAAGGATTAAAAGTGAAGAATTGTGAAAGGAGCTTTCAGATTTTAGATGTTGATGTTTACTCCTTTTACACTACTCAGGCCCTTAATAACCATCTTTCTTCAAGTTTTGTTAATATAATTCATAGCCCTTAAAATCAGGCACTGAGAATTAATAAATAGGATTAATTTTCATATTGGCAGAATTTACCACATTTTCCTTTCCACTACTGTGAGTTATCAATATAACTATAATTTTCTTCTTTTCTTTTTTTCCTTTTTAAGTGATAAACATCATGAATGTGGAAGACTGAAATTGTCTTTCTTTTCAGATGGCATCCTGGGTAGTCTATCATTGATGAGGACAGCTAATATTAAACTAGAGAAACTATTATATTCAGGTCTAATGAGAATCCCACTGTTAAATGCTCTATTACTGTTTCTGGGTTCATAGCTTCAATATTTAACTTTATGATAAGTTTTGCATTGTTAAAGGAGAAGCCACTGCCTTAGCAATCTCACACTGTGCAAGGAGTCACACATCATGGATTACTGGTTGCCTTGTGAACTCAGTAATTTATTGATTTTCTACTAGTTACAGTGTAGCAAACATGGTACTAAATTAGTAGTATATGGTTCTGCCATTCATATTCCTCAACTGCAACATAATTCCTTTTCATTTAATGGTAAATTACATCATAGATTGATTAAAATATAAAACCAAGAAAAAATAGTTGAAACATAAACCAGTACCAGGAACACTGGGGAAAGATTATATTTACCTAAAAATATAAATCAAATAGAGCCTACACAAGTGGCTCTCACAAGAGGCAATCATTATTTGAAAGGATTAGCTGTAGGTTATGTGAAAGAATGAGATATTCTTATTTAATTTTTCAGTGTTTTCTACCTGTATAACAATGCCAATCCTCATATTCCAGAAAAGCAAGGTACTTGTGAAGAATGGCCTGGGTTACAACATAGAAAGAACAACTATGCCTGGATTGCATTGGTGGCATTACTGTGTAACTAAGTTAAGGAGCTCGAGTCTTTAGTAATAGTGTCACATTATCTGCCAGTTACCTACTGACATAAAATCTGCAGAGTACTCACAAGTATTTCTTCAAAAAGTCTCAATTCGATCTGATGTTGAATAAAGAAAGGGTATGAATGATGAGTCACAAATTTCTAGATTCCCTATTTTTCCTCTTTTTACTGAAGAAGTACTATAAGCTTCCTTAATGCCTAGCCTATTTTATAGTAACTCCATTTGGATTTATCAATATGAAGTAAGCAAGTGAAGTCAGATTTTTTTTTTTACCCCCACACAATACTAAAATTACAGAAATATCTGAAACATTTATCAGCATTGCTGGTCACCACTAACATTAATCAATTTTCAGTTATTTCTGAGAAATTCATGAGTGTTGACAACAAGGATGATGATCTGCAGAGGAAATTTAAATTCATGCTTGCCTGCAAACAAGAAAAGGGATCAGCCTCTTACACATTCTAAAAAAACTGCCAATCACATACCTTCCTGATTCTTTATTTCTAAAAAGTGGATCTTCTATCCTACCTTGCAGCAAATCAGATTTCCTGCACAGGTATTCATATGCAGAAGTAAAATAGAAAGGTGAGATATTGGTTTTGTACAAAGATGCTTAATATTACAATCAGTCAGTATGAAAAAAAAATTAAAAACAAAATAAAATTGCCTCTTTCAGTATTAGACTGATTGTCTCTGAGTCTGAGCAAAAGCTACTCCAGCAAGCTGGACTGAAAAATAGGTTAAATTCAGGATCAGGAGCAAAAGAGAACAAATGTAATATTGAGGCATGCCTGAAGGTAACTGGGCCCTGAAGTAAGGTTAAGCTTACTGAGGAGGGCGAGACAAGCTCCCAAAGATCGTGTGAGAATCTGCTGGACACAACACAGATCTTGGCAAGAAATGAATAACAATTAGACTTGGTGCTGTGAGGAAGGGCTGGGTTTCATTGAACGGGTCAAGGGAGTGGATGTGGGAGAAACAGATACATTGCATGAATAACTGAATGGGGAGCACTGAAACATTTTTGGGAGTCTTGTAAACCAGCAGAATTTTGGCAAATATCTTAAGGCTATGTGTCTGAAGTTACATTCGGTAATACTAGAAATACCTAAATGGAGAATATCTGTAGTTACAGTGGCACTAAAGGTTAAACATAAATTGGGGCAGGTTGTTTATCTGTAAGGAGGCAGAATGAAAAACAGAAAGATTTAAGTGACTTGGAAGTAGCATGCACAGCAAGAAGGACAGAAGCAGGGATGAAAGCAGCTGGTTGAATGCAGGCAGAAGCAAGTCTGTTGCCCTCCTATCTTCTTTTTAAACTCTACTCCAAACTCACTTCCTTCAGGAGTGCATTGACTATTCTGTGTGTGTTTGAGCAAGCAAGCTGCCTGCAAATTTCAAACTTAACTAGGCAGCAAGGAAATGAAGACAGGAGAGGTTGTAAATCTGCAACTGGATATGAGTGTGAATGTAGATCAAAGGGGAGCTACCAGAGATAATTTTGTGTCCAAATTTGAACATGCTTAGCCAGTGGGTAAGAACAAGACTGACACATACAGTTCTGGCTTATGTGAGGGCTGTTTGTGGGTCTGGGAAACCTGAACAACTGGAGGTGGTGTTCTCATGCTCACAGAGTGTGTGTGAGGGAGTATGTACACTGGTGTATTAGGGATTACAGGAAGAGAAAAAGTGGCAGCCTGGCATTTAGCAGGGATGGCAAGCCATCCTCTCTGGTTTTGAGAACTTCCATAAATTCCCAAGTTCTTCTATTACCATGCATAAAGAGTGAAACAGAATGCTGAGCTGTATGCAGTATTTATCCTTTCCTGTCAATTTATATTCATGTTGCAATCTACACTGTTTAGCTTCACTTAAATACTTTTTGCATGTAGGTGTTGCATAGATGCATAACTTGCTCTGTTCAATATTTATTATTTATCAAACAGACAATATAAATTCCACAGAGAGCAGTTACTGAGGCTTTTCATGAAGCAGTACTTGAGTTTTTTTCTTCCAAGTGATTATCCAGTTCTTGCGGTGATTGTAATAAGTTTGCCTTTTATAGATTATTGACCTAGTTTACTTCCATTTCATTGATAACCCATTATCATATATCACAGTAACACAACTGCTGCTAGGGCACACTTCATGCACGAGCCTGCCACCTGTGGTTTGCAGGTAAAGAAATGGATGCAGAGAACCTTGGGAATGCTTTTTATCTGTGAGTAACAGGTGCTCTGGAGTGCGGTAAATGGAAAGACCAAGTTACTGATCTGGCTAGCACCAACACTCCTGGGAACACCTCTGGCCAGCACCAACACTCCTGGGAACACGTCTGCAAGATCTCCAGCTTAGAACCTGCAAGAAATGAGTTTTCTCTTGCCACAGCCGCAGTTGGTAATACATATGGCAAAGGGAACTCACGTTACCTTTCATGGGCTTGATGCAGGTATTTCAGTCATTAAACTAATGACTCACACTGGAATCTACTATAATTTTGGCAGCTTTAAACCAAAAAAGTATCTGTTTATCTCAAATAGCACTTCCTGATTGTGGGTTGTGTCCATGATTTTCATTAAAATAAAGCTGATGTTTCAACAGTCTGGTAATGAATTGTTTTGTTCAGAGTGACACTGAGCTTTCATAGCTCTTTTGTTTTCTGAGAAATTGAATTTCAAGTTCATTTAGAATTGTTTTCCCATAAGGTTTTTGATCATCATAATTATGCCTTCAAAATCTATACACAGGCTTTTATGTTTCTTCTCATTTTCTTAAGTAATATGGCATCAAAAACATCAATAGGGAAATTAAGTTCTTCCTCCTCCACCAAGAACAGAAAAAGATGCAACATATAATTTTTAATTTAAAATTTGGACTGCTTTTTAACAACTGCTATTTTTACACTTGACCAATAACAACAACTAAAAAATTGGTCATGCATTTAAAGTGCAGAACATGCATTTATTAGAGAATAATGGAAATATTCATTAAAGAGCTGCATTATTGAACAATATTTATACATGAAAAATTTCTGTCTGTATATACATATGGTATATGCTTATGGTTTTCTAGTGGTTACATAGGAAATTCACTGATAATGTAGTGGGTGAACAAAAATCAGATTTAAATCTACCTCACTGAACACAAGATGTAAATGAAAAGATCTGTGGTAAAAGAAGAGAATAATTAGCAAAGAGATATCTAGTATTTTTCAATATTTCCAATGTATATGAACTTACAACACTATTCATCAGTATGCTTCATCTCACATATCCATATTCATCCAAGCTGTTTTAGAAAAGAACAAACAAAACCACAGACACATCTACAAATGTTTGAATCAACCTCATCTTCATACTCTAAGTCTCACTGCCAGCAACCACATAAATAATAACAATTAGAGTAATATTCAGTAAGTTCAACCTCCCTCTTCCTCTCTAGCAAAGAGCACTATACTACATAGAAAAAAAGTGACAGATTACTCTATTACACAGATTAAGTAGTAAATTGAAAGGTCTTTACACAGTGCAATTAAGAGTATTTCTCCAATTTCTACTTAGAATTTCCACTAAAATTTACTATTATTTTTGCAGCTTTGCATGAAGGAACCCTATTAATCTTACTTGTCTTACACACCTAAAACCCCAAATAAGCCAATATATCAAATGAAAATCAAATGCACAGGTATTACAACTTTTATATATACATCCTGTCCAAATAATGGAACCAGAAGAGTTCAACATTTCAATCTTCTATTTCATTAAAGTACGTACATTCATTCAGCCCTGCTGACACTTGTATACTAAACTGATGAAAGCTGAAAAATTAACTCTCACAAACCTCCCACTAAAATACCAAAACAAAACACCCCAACAAAATAGCAGCATTAAGAACCCAGCACCACCAAAAAACCACAGAGCACTGCAGCTTTAGTTTACCAACAAGCTTCTTTTTCACAGAAACAGGACATCATAAAATAGCCTAAGTGTGGTCATTTGATCCTGCCTGGATGCTCAGCCACCACCAAAGGTGATCTATCACTCACCTCTGCAACTGGATACAGGAAAGCAATTACAAAGAAAGATGAATGAGGACAGGGAGAGCTCACTCATCGATTACTGTCATAGGCAAAGTAGATTTGACTTGAGGATATTAACTGAATTTACAACCAATCAAAATCAGAGCAGGATAGTAAGAATTAAATTAACCTTAAGACCACCTTTATACCACTCCTCCTTCCTTCAGGGTCTCTACCTTCTTGCCCCAGTGGTAGAAGGAGACAGGGAGTAGGAGGTATGGTCAGCTCATCACAGGTTTTTCTGCCACTTCTCAGGGAGAAGAGCCATTTCCCTGCTTTCAACTTGGGTTGCCTCCCATGGGAGACATTCCTGCGTGAACTCCTCTGGCTTGAGTCCTTCCTACAGGCAACAGTTCTCCACAAACTATTACAGTGTGGGTCTCACAGCAGGGTGCAGTCCTCCAGGCACACCCTGCCTCAGTGTGGGTCCAAAGGGTAATAAGTCCTACCAGGGAAAGTGTTCCAGCATGTGCTCCTCTCTCTACAGGTCTGTAGGTCCTGCCAGGACCCTGTTCCAGCACAGGTCTCCCAGAGGTTCACAGCATTCATGTGCTCCAGTGTGGGTCTTCTCCACAGGCTGCAGGAGGATCTCTGCATCCACATGGATCTCCACGGGCTGCAAGGGCACAGCTGCCTCACCACAGGCTGCACCAAGGGCTGCAGGGGAACCTCAGCCCTGGCACCTGGAGCACCTCTTGCCCCTCCTTCTCCAGTAACTTAGTGTCTGCAGAGTTGTTCCTTTCATATATTCTCACTCCTCTCTGAGCACAATTACGTCTGCACCATAACATTTTTTTTTGCTCCTTTAATATGTTATCACAGAGGAGCTACTACCTGCTCTGACTGGACCAGCCTTGGACAGTGGTACATCCATCTTGGATGGCTGGCATTGGCTCTGGACATGGGGTAATCTTCTAGCAGCTTCTCACATAAGCTCTGTGCCTTCCTCCCCTCACTCCTACTACCAAAACCTGGCCACACAAAGCCAGTATACCTAACCATAAAAGTCTTATGCTTAGCAGCAATGAAATGTTTTGTCTGTCTTTCAGAAGTCATTATTAGTGTGGATTTCAGGCAAAATGGGAACTCTGTCTGATAGATTTTGTAAATTCTTGTTGCTTTTTCCACTTGAGCTTCTAGTAATTAGGAGAGTCTCAAACAGTGAGCCAGGTTAAACTCTGTAGTAAGAGTACAATTTGAGGAATGTATAACTTTGTAAATGTAGTAGGAAAAGATGAAGCTGCATGAATTCACTGGATACTATCTTCAAAGAAGTTTGTGAGCTACACACTGGAGTTAATTCACGAAGGCATTTAAGTGAACCTGACTTATGTGTCTGAATACAGCATTAACTGACCATAGAATTTTCTACCACTCCCCACTAGACATCTTCCATCAGGATGTTACCTTTCTCCTGATGACAGTAGACATGGAGTGTCAAGTTGGCAAAGAGAGCAATGGGCAGAGACTACCTGGCTGATAAGCTGTGTTAATATTCCCATCTCGTTTTCATAAAATGTCACCAAGTACTGCGACTGCAATAAATTTCAAAACTCAAACTTAATTACAGCACATTTAACACAGATATTACTACTGGCAACAAAGTAGCACTGTCACTGTGACCTTTTCTGTCAAGGTGACTGCTGCCAGTCTTTCAAAATATAGTATCTAACATATAAGTAACTGAATCTACAAGTAGTATTTAGATTTTGTATGTTATATGTAATCAGACAGCAGAAGGCAACTTTTCTGCAAACAGATTTACTTTTCTTTGCAATTCTTTTTCTCTAGACATTAATTTTATTGGGAGCAAACAGATAAAAAAAATCTTTAGGGAGTTCTATTAAGCAACATTTAATAATACTGATTTTCAGTGTGATTCAGGTTATTATATTGTTATACTGCTTTTCATTTTCCCAAGTAGCACAAGTTTTTTAAGATGTATATGTGGACACTTTTTCAGACTGCCTCCAGCACCTGTTCACATTTCACAAATACTTCATAGGTCTGTTGAAAGGACATATAGAGACAGACACTTTTTTATCCTTTAGGATATTCAAATGAATAGCTGAAAATGTCAGAAGCAGGGCAGATCCAAATTCCTTACCTATTTATCTCCTAGAGCTACAACAAGTGACGCAACCCTTGTGCGTGAGATACTGTCAGCAGTTACCCATCTTCTACAAACTTCTTTCCCATAAACAACCATTTTTTATATATGTATTTCCAGAAAAATTTATTTTTTTTATCTTAGTTTGCTTTAGATGGGGCAGATACCTGATGTATGGAGGTCCAGATTTGACATACAATCTCTGTACATAATTAGTAATAGAGCTTCCTTATCTCTCTATATGGAGCAGTAGATGGGGGGAAAAAAAAAAA
>VYXF01005967.1:153566-202656 GCA_013397295.1 Polioptila caerulea | reverse complement strand
TATCTCCCTCCAGATAGCAGTAGATTAAAAAAAAAAAAAAAAAAAATATGTGTCTTTAAGTCTCCTTAAAACTTTGTGGACATTTCAGTAAGCAGAGAAGTCTGCCCATTAGCTATAGCTTCTTTTACTACAAGCATGTGCCTCACTTCCCGTTACCCTTTTTCCCACAGTGTTATTTTCCTCATTTTCCTCTGTGCCATCTAAAACTTTTCATTTTCCTCCCTCCCGCTCCTTGTTTCCGTTTTTGGCTGGACAGCTGAGACAGAAGACACATCCATGTCAAATCCCCAGCAGGTACCATGTGTCTGCCTTGGCACACCGCCGGGGGCTGGGCTGCCCTTCCTCCAGTGCTGCACTCTGCCAGCCTTCCCTCAGCATGGACAGAGGCACAGACTCCTCTCCTACCATAGAATTCCACAGGATTTACCAGAACTCCTTCACTGCCTGCAGGCTTCTACTGCCTGACAAATTTAAGCTGAACTGGCCAATAGATTAAAGATCTATCACAGATAACTGACAGGCACAGACACTGCAACTCTATTAGAAAGCCAGTAAATCATTAAAATTATGCTGAATTTCCTGATATGTACACACACAGAATTCTCTGAAACTGGATTTCCACGAGTTAGAGAAATTAGGATATTGATTATTTATTTGGATTTCTTTTGTCATCTTGTACTTTTTAATATACACAGCCCATAAAGGTCATTCATTTCTTACAGTATTTTTCTTCCAGAGTGTATGCATCACTGATTATAGTCTGGCTCATGTACAATCAGAGTTCCATTACTTCACACTGTAATTAAGGTTATGTGAATCAATTACTAAATTAATTCCAGGGTTATAAAGCTATCATTAAATTCAGAGAATGATTCAGGGAATTAACAGGTACCAGGTAGGTAATACCTCAGACAAAGCTGCCTTAAATGTTTTTCTCCCAACAAGAGTGCCTCCCGAAGTTTCTTAAAACTAGTGTAAGAAATTTAGCAGTGTGAGAAATAACAGTCCTGCTCTGGCTTCAGGGTTTGGCCAAGCAACCACAAAAAGCATATTAATTGTTTTTATACTGCTTTAGTCCATGTACTGCATTCCAGCTGCTGTTTCCTTGTGTTCAAGCACAACAGAATTATAGGTCATTTCCTTGGCTGACAGTGAATCTTTAGAATAGCTAAATCAGCATATTTAAATATGCACCAAAAATATAGAAGCATTGGATCATTACGCAAAGTTTGTTTTGAAATTTCCCATTCCTTTTTTAAACTGCAACTTTTAACAGAGTGAACAGATTTACCAGTAGAAAAAAACTTCAAGATGCAGTCACCAAAAGCAGTATACAAACCATTCAATAATAAATCTAGTTGGCATATTTTTTTAATTTGAAAAAATAATTTAAAGGCAATACTGAAATGCAGACAAAAAAAAAAGGAATATAATCCTTTGAAATAATAGAATAAACTAATTACACGTAGAATATTCTCCACTTGATGATAAACTATGATAAACTATGCTAACATTTTTAGTTTTCCTGCTTAGAAGTCTGTCAAGTACTTCTCTAACTTCTTTTAACAGTACTCTGATTGATGTAGGGATGACTCAATAGCCTCAAGACAACTTCAGATTTTAACATTGATCTCCCTAACTTGCATTTGTTTTATTTATAAGGATAAATTACTATATTGTAAGAGTTCCTTACCACACAATCAGAAAAACATCTCCAAACTGCCTCAGCCAAAATACAATTTTAAGCCTTTTCTTCAAACACCAACATTTTTTCCTGCAGAATCTTTAGTCTGCCTTTAAAGCCAATTACAGTAATCTAATGATAAATACTTTTTATCTTTCTTTGTTTGCTTTGTTTTTTTTATCTTGGAGATGTGATCACTGAACCACATATTACTGAGAGTTTTCAAAAGCATACCATCTAACATTTCTTGGCTCAAAGAAGTCATACGTATTGAATGGGATTACACAACATACACTTTAATTTTGGGGGTAGAACTTTCATGAGTGGGGTCTCTCTATGTAGATTCAGCTTTTTAGTTAGTATTGTACAGCTAATTTGTGATTACTTGGACTAGTACTGATTTCTTAGACTAAAAGGTTTAATTCAAAGGAGATTTCAGCACCAATATATAACATCTTCAGAAATTTAATGCCATTTAGTAATTTTAATTAGCTGTTTGTTTTTTCAGTGCCTAAACTAATATAATAAAATCTTACTACTCATTATGAACTGGTTTATAGCAAAGTAGAGTCAATAATTAATTGTAGGAGGAGGTAGCAAAATAAAAGTAATGGATAGTCACCACTTTGGCTTGGGCTGTGTCAGACAGCACCAGCTACAAGAAACACAGAAGTCAGGAAATATCATGACACCTAATCATTAATTCTTTGCTAGTTTTTTGTCATGAGACGGAGACAAATAAATCCTCTGAAGAAATGTCTGGTACTAACAAAAGCTGTTCACGTACTACATGAGAGAGCATCACTTGAGAACATTTTTCCTTTTCAGCCTTCTCCCCTTAGACCCTGGTCTTGCTATCTGCTCCAAAACAACAGATCAAAGCACCTAAGGGGAACTGAGGAAATGTGCAGCAACCCAAATATCCTAAAGCAGAAGCTTCTAGTTTAGGTCTGACAGCAGCTAGTAAAGCTGGCAAAATTGTGTAAATTCAATTTCAAAGGAAGTAGTAAAAAGTTAAGACACTACAACTTTGAAAGAATTACTGACACTTCTATGTCCATGCAGTGCCTGGTAGCAGAAATTTCTCCTGCTATTTTGGCCCAAGGTACTAGAAGGAAAGACAATAAGAAGCTAGCTGATTGCTCCCTCTGGTTTAGCAAGAGTATCATGATGGTTTAACTCACAATCAGGGATTCACTTGGTTTGCATCTGAGGCAAGAAGTCCAACCAGCTGACATAGCTGCATCTGAGCCTTTGCTACATGGCAAGTTAAGGTCAGTAGGGCTGACTTGAGCTGGCATGTAACAGCTCAGCTTTCCATCTTAGATGACCCCAGAGGTCTTTATTCTGGAGAAAGAGAAGCACAGCCAAAGGACAAGTCTTTCTACTGAAAGGCTGGTGGGATACTCCTTACTGCAACACATGTGACTTAAGAGGAGGCTCAGATACATAACTTATATTAGACAAGAACATTTAGGCTACCAACATCAGGTGAGAGAGGAATCCCACATAAATGGTAAATGCAAGACAAGACATTTTCCCATAGAAACCCTAGTGCCATATCTTCCCATGAATCAGCAGACAAGCAGCCATGTTAGTTAACAAATGAGCAAGGTGAGAAGAAAAAGCCTGGTTCAGACCATGATAATTTTTACAGACATAGGCTCTCACCGTTATACACAGAAACTTCAGCACAACCTGGTGACTCAGCTGCAGAAATCAGTACAATTTCCTAAACTTCAGAAAGCCAACACCACTCTCTATTAACACACAGATTTCATGCCTTACAAGACCACAGATGCATAAATTAGTAGGCAGATGGAAAGACTGCCCAAATTATACTTTTTGAACTGTAAATACAGATCATATCCAAACTATGTAACACAGATTTGAACAGTCTTCTTTTTTTAATAATGACTAGTATGAAGTAATGACCAAGAAGTACATAGAGAAGTCAGTTTCCCTATTTGAAACATTGTCCATAAAATTCCCTTTTTGTTTTACCCAAAAAAAAAGGATACAGGACTGATCATCATGGTATGAGAGAGACGTATAGAGAAAAAGTTGGCATATGCTTATGTATAGATATATAGAGATATATATGTAAAGATATATGCACATATGTATGAATATGAACAGAACCTTATTTGAAAGAATCATTGGTCACTTGCCTTATGACTTTAACGTAACACAAGACCATGACCTGGCATAGCCAAACAACAGCTTTTTGCTGTGCATTTGTGTGGATGCACACAACAGGCAGCTGTTGCACTGCACTGTTACATGAGAAGATCAGCACTACTATACAGCTCAGATGTAGAGGCTCATCCTCAGAAAAATATTGGTTTGTCTGATACCAAAAATATTGGCATAGCCTGCTGAACTAATGTATATAACCTGTACCACACTCCAGCAGAGTGAATCCAGTCATATTAAAGTACTTGAGAAAAAGTTTAGGGTGCTTATAAGCAAAGTTAGATTTAGCAGTCCTTTATTAAGTACTCAACCCTTTCACTTCTCTCTATATTTTCCAGCAGAGAATATTTTCCCTTTTGCTCTGAACTTCCTTGGTCTTAAACAAATAATCTATCACAACTTTAATCCTATGAGTACCAGCACAGATGTACTGTCTATAGTTATGAAATTGTTTCCTCAGCCTCAGAAAACAAAGTAGCTACCTACAATCAAGTCAAGTGTCTGCAATGTCAGCTAGCACAACAATACACATCTAGTATTTTAAGTGCAAGAAATAGAGTGGGTTTAATAAATACAATATATATCTCACATTTTAAAATTTACATATCAATAAATGTGTGTGCACACTTACGAATCCAGTTAGGAAAGTTAGATGTGCAACAAATCGTTTTTGCATTAGTTATTCAGGCTCCAATTATTTAGCAATATTTCAAAAACATAAAAATGTCAATACTCCTACAGCAACCCACAAAGGTGATTGAGTATTGTGACAACCAGAGTTTTGTCAGTGCAAGCACATCTTTCACGTCCTTTTACCACCAAGTACGACAAAAAGAGCAGATCTGGTTACAGTCAACCAAGATGTGTGACACCCTGTTCAAATGGCATAGCTCTGTAGTACAGCCACACTATAACCCAATACTCTGAACTTCTAGGTATATATTATGTAAGTATTTAAAAATTTTATATGCTAAATGTTATCAAGATAGAGACGAGGATTTTTTTTTCTTTAATCAAAGAACTGATGGGCTAGGTTCTATAAACAACTCAGAGATTTTTGATGAAAAGTTATCTTTTGGACCATTTTTGTTGAAGCTAGCATGGAAAATATGGAAAAGTAGGAAAAGAAGTGTAATAAATGAATGTTGAGAATTGCCATCCATAGTAACATGCTCACAAATGTGACAGACATTGACTTTAATATATTCCAGCTGTATTAACACACCATAGGTATATTAGATATCTTGCCTAATGTATGCCAAGGCAGGCTTTGGATAGGCTTTAAAATATTGGATCTGTGAGAAGAAGTGATGTAATTTATAGGGTTCTTTTTGCATTATAAGTCTGACTGTGAATAATAGACCAAGTTCAAGGTACAAATACTAGCACCAAGGAGCTTCTTCACCCATTTAGGATATGCGTATAGTTACTGTATCACAATATCTTCCAACATTCTGTAATCACCTGTTAGGTCCTTCTTGGGAATTATCAAAAAAAAAAAAAAAAAAATCTTACTTTCTGGTTTCCAATTTTCCAGCGGAAAATTGCTTGCTAAAGCTACCTCCTACAATAAGGAAATAAAGGGAACTAAGATGATGCTTTTAAACCGGTGTTTGCTGGCTGTTTTGAATAAAAATCCACCTATATTTTTAGGAAGCCATCCACAAGAAAAGGCTGGTATGTTCAGTAAAACAACAGTCTGCTGTGCATAACATTAAGGAAAAAAGTGTATTGGACTAACACTGATCCCAGGATTTGGAATACTGGCTGTTACTTCTTGCCTGATTTCTGTCAAGCCTGCAGGCACATTTATACAACTTACTCGGCAACATTTTCCTCACTAATACATCTGAAAAATTCCACTGACTCTAAAGTAAATTTTTAAATGGTAAGACATGGCAGAATTTGTTTGCTTCCTATTTATAACCATGCAACAAAATTTTGGTTTTGAGATGTGTATTTTACAACAATTTTGCAAGATTGTCATGAAGAATGTAGGCACACACTGGAAATGTCACAGTATGTGATTTTTTTCATTTCAAAATGAAACATATGACATTTCATTTTACCTAATATACATCTTGAAACAAGCATATAAATTCTTTGGTATGTTTGTACGTTACAGTAAAAGTGTAAAGACATTATTTTTAGTAAGGTTCTTGTGCATATTATCAGCACCTGTAGATGGATAAACCAGGCAGGGTGACGCAAATTAGAAATAGAATAGAAATAGAATTTATTTTCTATATATAGATTAATCTTAATTCCTATTATTATGCAGGAACAGGAATGCTTTAATTCTGTCTACAAAAGGAGCGATTATTTTCTGTTTGTGTTCATTCCAGTAGTCATCAGTTTGCCCCATGTTTACTGCTACTCAATTACTTCATAAACAGGAAATTCAATACGTTTTTATCTATTATTATCGTGACGATGAAATATTACTTATTCTCACTGTTACATTTCACAAGGCAATGTTTTTGGCTCTGCATAGCTATTAGCAGTTTAACAATAATTACAGACTTTAAACTGACATCTTCATTATTCACTGAACTCCCTTATCTCCCATGACTTTTTTGCAGGTGACAGAATTCCATGTCGTGATGTATGACCTTCATAGTTCAGTATGTAATATTGCCTAAATAAGCACGTAAATATACTGAAAAACTCCTCTTTAATTTTATACATCATATAAAGTTTCCTACATCAGGCTTCAACTGCATTAATTAGTATATAAATTAAGACAAGTGACTTACAAAGCCAAAAGCATGCTAGTATCTTTTGCCAAATGATTTTTTTTAATTCATGTGATTTTCAAAAATTTTCATTATCTCAAAAGCTAAAGCAAGTGAGAATACTGTAGTGTCCTGAAGTCCAAAACACATGAAATAATCTAATACTAACAGTTTCTTGAGTCATAGAATCCACATATTTTTGGATTTCAGTTCATGTTCATGATACTTCTTTTAAACTCTGCCATGTATTCATAGCAATGAGTTATTTTGGTATTTTAATATTAGAGAAAGAAAATATCTTGCCAACTTACTAGTTATCAAACCTGTTAGTAAGCAGCACTCCAGCAAAGACAGAGGTAGTGCTGGTCAGAGTGTTTTAGCACAGCTCACACACTCCCATGGGGACAGGCATCAACACTGCATGTCGACTTCTCCATCATCTCAGTCAGCTGTCATGATGCCTTAAGTTTTAGCTTTCATATTTTCCAGATTCTGTACTGCATTAGTATATAACTCTGAACTTCATATAAAGTGTTAGCAGATGCCCTCACAGTTTAGTCAAACTAGATTTTAGACAAAACAATCCTTTTCTAGCCCCAGAACCAAGGACACCATCACAGCTTCAGGCCCAAAAAGTATGAACACCAGAGAAGTGAGAGGAGTAATCTGGGAGGATGGGACTTCATAACCTGAAGCTGTAATTGGACAATTAACCCCAATATATAAATGGACCAAAACTTATAAAAGTGTGAAAACTTGTGACCTGTTGTCCAGCCTGAGTGGAGTCATGGCCAGGCTTTTGTACTACCCAAGGTGTATACTTTAAAGGCCTTTTAATAAATATCTACTTGATTTCTTTACTCTGTCTAGCCTCTGTTCTAGGTCAGCCTCTGAAGGCATCAGTGAGGGACAGCAGAGCAGAATTGGGCCTTAGCAGGAGCAATCAGCACCAGGCTGAATACAAAACAGACTCTGACGAGGTAACAAGTCAGAAAAACACATGGAGCATGAGATCATCAGTAAAAAACATACATAGATGCAGACAAAGGAGGAGACTAGTTAAACAAAAATTAAATTAGTCAAGTGATAGAAATAACGTGAGTATGAGCAACTTGTATAACACTGATGTGTTTTTTCTGATTGCAGTGATATAATTAGACATCATTCCTGGCCTTGGGAAATTTTCCAAATTAGAATTTGGCTGTATTGGAACTACCGTGAGCAGTTTTAGAGTCTCATAAAACCACCTTATGTGCTTGACAAATACACTCCCTGAAGCACTCATCAGGTGTTGAATTTTTTTTTTTTTTCTTTTTAATTTAATTAGAGACCATAAGGACTATGAATGGCACCCAACTGGTTAGGTTAAAAACTCACACTTAGTTGCAAGGAAACATGATCCAGCACAACTGCCAGTAGGAAGAGTCTCTCAGAAACAAAAACATAAGCTTACCAACAAAAAGAATATTTCCATTTTCTTGGAAGAAAACACCCAGCAACACAAAAACCAACCAATAACTCTCAACACTAAAAACCCCTCCTAAAACGCAAACCCTTGAAGAGTTTCTAAAGCCTTAAAGCCTCAATAGTAGCTGAACTCTGTTCCAAAAATAATATTCCTAACCAGTTCCTTAATTTTTACTTTAGTTTCCCCTTCCATCCAATTGAGCTTGAAGATTGTCACTATGCTCTATGCACTTTGGTGTTTTCTTTCATTACAGATCAGACTTGTTAATTACTAGCTGCATCTTTATAGAAGTTGCAGAGTATTTCAGGATTGCTTTCTGTGAGCAGCAACCAAAGGTGCAGGGGAGAGAATGCTATACAATGAACAGTTCCTTTATATAACCATGATTACACAGAGAAATTTCATCATTTACTTTATGCTTTATCACAGTTTCATCTTGTAGTTTCTCTTAAATTTGCTTCTTTACAACAGATGAAGGTCGACAGATAAGCTGGACAAAACTAAACCTGAAGTGTAAAAGCCTTGACAGAGTGAGAGAGAAAAATGGAAGTAGATCACAGGGCTAAAATTATACAAAATAAAAGGCTGTACATGGACAGTAAAATACAGATTAAAAACAATACTACCTTTTTTTTTTTCCTTGAAATTAAGTTGCTTGAAACTTTCAGTATAGATGACCTGCAAACTAGAGTAAAATTAGAGAGGATTTCAGAGTTAAGTCTCTATGAAAGAAAAAGTATTAGAATAGATAATGTAGAGTTAAATGTCTTATCTGCTTCTCTCTCCAATTTTAACAAAGTCATCAATTTAGATGAAATAGAAAAAAGGAAGAGGTTCAAGATGCAAGGTAAATTACCAACATCTGTTGTGAATGAGTTTTGGCTTCTTCAGAAGTCCAAGGTAGACAAGATTTATCCCTTAAGCATAGTTATACACAAACAAGTTAGCTTCCTGATAAAAGACAACAATTCTGCAAGTAATTTTTCCACCACTTAATGATTTATAATTACTGGTGGGGAAAAGACAAGAACCTTAAGAAGGTCAAAATGAAATATAATTACTAAGAATGAGATAAGCTAACATAAGTGTAGCTGCCAAAAGAACTCAATATCAATGTAGGTATTTATGAAGAGAAATTGAATGCAAAATGAAAAAGTTTCACAAATAGATTTAGTGTCTTTTCTTTCAGTTATTGCTGAAATTCATGAACAGAATAGTTGGCGCAACATCTGCTAGGAAACTGCAATTCAGATTAAACTGCTGATACACATATAACATTTGATTCTTGAGCTAATTGTTAGAGTAATAAATTGTCCTTTTAATTTCAAAGATAACCTCTTATATATTCCTCATAATAACTGCACTTCTTGTTTTGGGCTCAAGACGTTTCAGAGATAAACTCAATTGACATGATATATATGTTGGCTGAGCTGATAAGACCAAAGCCACAAAACAATAGACAAAAGTCTTCCTGCTATTTCTGCCTTTGGCTGAGTTTCTTTTATGATAACAGATGAAATGTATTACTAGTACTAATCTGAAAGGGAACAAGCAGCCTGAAAAGTAACATAAAGAGCTTTCCTGTTGATTTTATCTATTATGAAAAAGGTCTTTAAATAGAACTTTGTTTTTAGTATATTCTACAGAAAGTTACTGAAGAGGATTGTTTTATACTCCTTTGCAGAGTAACTTAAAAATTTTTTAGGAATAAACAACTTTTCTGTCAGATTCCTAGAGCAAAGAACTTGAATTTGATTAAATCTTAGAGGACCTTTCTACCAGCTTGAAGCAATTTGAAATGAATAACTGTTTCCAAATATGAATATAACTTCAAGAGCAGATGCATCGTATGCCTTAAAGTCATAATTCAACACAAATAGTTAGATATTGGCCTGAGTGACTTTTTTTTTTTTTCTTTGAAGAAAACAAAACTGAAAACCCTCAGGATATATTTTGACAGTATTTAATACCTGTGGAAGAAAGAAGTATGAAGTGCATTTTTTGGTAGTGATGAAAAAGGTTAAAGTTTATGCAAGCCAGTATCATTCTGTCCTTGGTAAAGGAGTTGTAAAAGTCAATGCTAACACTCATGGAGCCAAAAAGAGCTTTTTTATTTTTAGAACAATCTACAGATTAGTCAGAACACCTATGCATCAGGCAGCAAATTGATCAGAGGATCTTTTGTGCTCCAATTTAGAACTTCATGACCCTTCCTACTTTCATCTGAAATATTGCAAGCAGGTGAATTCCAAAGAAACAATTTCAACCTTACATAGCAAATTTTATATTCCCAAGAGACAAGCAGGGAAGTATGTTTATATTTCAGCCTGAATTAGCAAAGCCTCCTGGCCGCGAGGAATGCCAGCAGCATCCTGGTGTGTGCTAACAGGAGCAGAGCTAGGAGGCTGAAGGGAGGATTAGTCTCTCCTACTCAATGCTAGTGAGACAATATTTAGAATACTGTGTCCAGTTTGGGACCCTCAGTACAAAGCAGCTGTTGAATAACTGAGGCAAGTTCAACGAGGGAGGGCTAAGCCAAGCTCTTGCCCTTTGGGAAGGAGCTCCTTGCACTGAGCTGGAAGATGAGACACAATGAACATGAACTAAAAAAACATAGATTGCAATTTAATATAAGGGGAAAAGGACTTGTGGCAGGGAACAGAGAAATCACTGTGGGGATAATTAGGCAGTGCAACAAGTTCTCCAAAGAGATTGTGCAGTTTCCATCATTGTAGATTTTTAAGACCTGGTCTCAACTCTGTGTTGATCCTGCTTTGAGCAAAAAGTCAGACTAGGGGACCTCCCAAGGCCCCTTTGAACCCAATTACTGTATAATTGTAATGCAGAATTATACACACATATTTTTTGCAGAAATAGAGCCTTTGATTTTGGTGGTTGTCTTGACTAATCTGAAGACTCATAGCAGGCAACAGTCTCCTGTTACAAACTGCCTCTGTTCAAGAACTACAGAAAATAAAATAAAAACTTCAGGAAAAAACAGAACATGTGACTGGAATTTCACCTGACTCCCAGTGCTGCTAAAACACAAAGGGATTTTATTGATTTTTCCTTTAGTTTAACCCCTTCCTTCAAACCTACAGGTATGTACCTATCTACTAGTGTTTGAAATGCAGGAACATGAACGTTATATACACATGTATAACTAGCCAGGACCAATTTTGCAAGAGATTCAAACACACCACTACATAGTATGTTTTTACTATGGACTTTATTCTACTTCATGATTTTTCCCAGTTGCATGTATTCAAGTCTATTCCCACCAAAAACAGGATGAAATAATATAGCAGTATAGACATGCTGTTTCTTCATTATTGAAGGGGTTTAATTTGTTGAACCACCAGTCACTTTATCAGGCTGTTTACCGTACTGTTATTAAAGCAAATTGGTTAAGTAAGTTCATATGAAGAGGAGTGATACTCAGATGTGAAGTTCAGGCTTAGAATACCAAGTCAATTAATTTTAAAAATAAAAACAAGTCCAATTTTCCCTAACAATTCAACTTTATTTTTGATGTCTATTCCATTTTCAAATTTCAGAGTGTGTTGTGATGCTAAGACACATATATACACACTTCAAATTACACCTAATTTGAGTATTCTAATAAAGCATCGATACTTATTTGGTGTTCAGTTCAACTTCAGAGAAGTTACAGACAATATTTAGACAAAAATAAAAATTCATAAGACTGGAGTTCAATAGAACTGATATTAGCAAAACTACAGCACCAGGTTAATTTATGTAGCTCCCTGTAGACTCCTGGAAAAAGAAAAAAATAAATACTTCATTCTGCATGGAATTAGCCCATTAGCGATATAAGAATGGAATTCCTTTTGTTGAGTTATACTTTCAAACAGGCATCCTTATCAATAACAAGGAAGGGACCTTCTCAGCAGGAAAACATGGTTTGGAACCCTGGTTGTAAAGCATGAAGTTATGTGCTACAAGAGCTCTCAGATGAAAGAAACCAATCCCAGCAGGTAACTGGGGTAAGAAGTCTTTGTTACAGGAAAAGTCTATAAAAAGGACATGGAATAAGTAAAGTTGTCTAACCATGCATGATTCACTGATAAGGGGAGATCATTATTATTGGACAAAAGTCATCAGCATCATATTGTTTCATTTTACAGCACAAGATTTTTCTGCAGTACAAGGGATCCATGCCAGACTTATCTATGTCTACCAATATAAGAAACACCAAATTTGATTTCTTCCATGTTCTGTTACAGGGAAATTGAGAAAGTAAAATTACCTTATTCTCATTTATAGTAAAAAAAAAAAATATTAGGAGCAAGTCATATGTCAAGAAGGCAGTTGACAGTAAGTCTCCCTAAAGATACAGCTACCAACTCATCCTGATACTTAATAGACAGTGATGTTGTGAAACAACATCAGTGAAACACTAAAATAAATTTGTAAGCAGCACTGATTTTTCAGGAAGTCAAATTCATCTATCCAGTCTCAGCAGTGACTATAGAACACATCAAAACAATTTTTTTCTTTTAAAAATCGTATTTTAGAAGAAAAACTGAAAAAAGAAAATAAGGTCTTGGGTACATCAGGCAGTAAGAAAGTGCAATGGAATTTCTACTTTCTTTAAAAAGAAAGTTTTATTTATTCTTTAATTTTTAAAATTTTCTCTGTATATTTATGTTTTCTTTATTAGCCTAAGGCTCAACTTTCTACCATCTTCCATTTAGTTTTATGCCTTTTCTGTGTATACATCCACTAATTTTTGTGCTCATAATTCTCACAAATTTCTGTGAAATGCGCTCTTCATCCCAACTCATGCATTTTATCATATATGCTTGGAATAGGTCCTTCATTATGAAATATCTACTTCTTCCCTTTGACCAGTAACAGCTTTTTCTTAATTGTATATAATAGTTATTTTAGGTTTTCCTTCATCTTGGAAACTCAGGGTTGTTTTCTTAATGCACAGTTACAGTATGTTTATGGAAAACAGGAAAAACGTTTGGACTCCTAACAGTTTAGGAATTTTTGTTTTCCAGCTAGGGCTGTTTCAGTTCCTGTCATGCACTGGTTTAATTTTTTTGCCTTTCATTATGTTTACAGACCACAGACAGTTAAAAGGAAACAAAGAAATCAAGAGGAAAAAAAATCACATTTTTTCAAGAAAACTTGTCTTTTCAGGTCTGATATACAGCTTTAAGAAAGCAGATATATCACCAGCAAAACAAAAAATTATTTTTACGTTACCTTTTTCTAGTAAAAGCATTATAAGAATGTATGCACTATAAACAATCTTACAAACACAACCACTTGAAAAATCACAGTTTGTTGATACGTGTCATATCAACTGGTTTCTTGGGCTAATTCATTGACTAAGTAATGGTTCCCAGGAGTTTGGTATCCATTTTCTGGAACATTCAGGTTTTTTAAAAAAGTATTGTTAAGGGCAATACAGGGAGAGAGAGATCAGACCATTACAATGTGCTAACACATTAATGATGCAATTTGAAACCCACTATTATGAATAGATTCATTAAATGAATGTGAACATTAATTTATGCTAGGGCTTCACTTGAAAAAAAATCTAGCTGTCCTTTGTTAGAATTATTGACTCTTTGTGGTACCTCCTGGATGCTGTTGGACAAACAGTAACTTAGGGACTGGACAGTCAACATTATCAATGCACTTTCCAAAAACTCGGTTTAACTGAGAATTTTACAGAGTGCTAAAGGAAAACTACATATGAAAGAGGTAGCTGCTTAAGTCTCCATTAAGGCTTAGACTACTAAAGTTAAAATCACTCTGTTTTTGTTGAAGAGTTCTCAGGAAAACCATTGCTTCCTGAACAGCAATAGAAACATTTATCAATTTTAGCCCAGTATCTTAACAAAAGTTACATTTCTCTAGCCGGTATGATCCATAACCTTGAAATGGGATATTGTTTCTGAATGAACTAAACACAAGAAACCCTCATTTGAACAACTCTTGTGTTGTTTTAATATGCTTGCCTGGTTTCTAAATCCAAATCAAGGCTATAAGAACTGGCAGGTGTGTGTACTTTGTGCCACATTAACACTAATCTTCTCAGCAGATAAGTTTCTGTTGCTTGCTAATTGATCTTGTAACCTGATTAAGTTATCTTTTTTCCAAATAATAATAAAAAATAAAATTATCACTAAAATAATTTAATTCAGAAAGATTTTATGCTGCTGAGAAAGTCGTCAAAAGAAACAGGCAAAAGGACCCTTATCTTTCACAAAATACCTGTGCCCGAAAATTAAGATACTTTATGTGATCCACTAATTTAGTCTCCTGATAATTTACTGAAGCATAGTTTTAGTCTTTGTTGTATATTCAATAATTTGAAAAGTCTTCAATAACTATTTCTTCATATATAATGTATGCGTAAACCTCTTAATGGTCAGAGAGGGTGGAAACCTCTCCTCTGAGAACAGGGTGAGAGAGTTGGGGCTGCTCAGCCTGGAGAAGGCCCCAGGGAGACATCATTGGGCCTTCCAATGCACAAAGGCTTATATGACACACTGGAAGAGAGTCTGTACCAAGGCCTGTAGAAACAGGACATGGGGCAACTGTTTTAAACTGAAGGATGGAAGATTTTGGGTAGATTTAGATGGGATATAAGGAAGAAAATTTATTTTGCTTGTTGGGAATTTTGGGGTATTTTATTAGTTTTTGTTTACTTGTTTAGGTTTTACACAATGAAGGTGGTGAGATACTAGGACAGATTGACCAGGGAACTTGTGGATGCCCCACCCCTGTATGTGTTCGAGGCTGGATTGGGCAGAACTTTGAGCAACCTGCTCTAGTAGCAGGTGTCCCCTTGTCAGGGATTGAACTAGATGATCATTAGAGGTTGGAACTAGATGATCATTGAGGTCCCATCCAACTCAAACTCCCCTGTGATTCCAGTTTAAACTTGTTGTTTATTCAGCTCTCAACAACATTTCTGTAGAATATAGTATAGAATAGAATATACCCTATTTCCTGACATCCTTCAGTTACTGGCGATGGCATTTTTATTCGACAGCTAGAAAATGAAATGGGTATGTCCATAACTGCATAATACACCCATAATGTATTAGTCAAAAAAGCCTTGTGAGGTAAGATTCTAGTTTCCCATAGACAAGAAAGAAAAAAGAAGACTTAAAAAAGAAAGCATTAGGCATATCCTAGATGGGCTAAGTCATTATGACATGTGACAGATAATGGTTAAGAGAAAAAAAGCAACCTTGTCCTAAATCTGAATATCATCTGCCACTCATCAACATATCTGATAGCATGACCAGCTGTATCTTATCACATCATGGAATTGTTCCTTGGGCAAAAATGATGGCATAAAACTAAACCAGCCAAGTCATACTAGATCTGCTATGCCAAAATAAAAAACAAACAAACAAAACCCAAATCCAATTATTATTTATTCTTTTCTCAAGTAAGAGAAATATAAGTAACTGCATAGGGAAACAGAAATTCTAATTCATGTTTTGGAATAAGTAATTTTTTGAACATAATACATCAATAGTAACGGTAGGGGGAATTTGATATGTAAAATTACAGCTACGAAAAGCTGGACCTCACAATAGATGATCCTGTCCAATTCTATATATTCCTTAGCACTGAAGATTTGTATATTTTGCATACCTCAATTTTGTTCTTAATGCAAGAGCTGTTTCCATGGGCTGATAAGGTGAATCTTATTGAATGGGGAGGTCTGCCTAGTATGACTGCTTCATATTCAAACACAACATTTCTTTGCCATTTAGTTTACCTCAGGGAAGGCAAGAATATTTCTGTTTTCCCAGCATTCACTGAAAGCAGCAAACAGTGGCACAACTGCAGCTGTCTCTCACAGTCAGAGCTTAGCTTATTTCTGGAAGTGCTGGGTGTTATGGAAACATAGGTAGAGGTTGGTTACAGGCCACTTATATATTATACTGGTGCATAAATACAGTGGGGAGAACAGGTAACAGGCAGAACTGTTTCAACATTTAGCACTCGGAATGTTAAACCCCCATTTTTACAGCACAAAAGCTCACACCCAAGGGAAGGGAAACAGCTGAGAATTAGATAGCTGAATACTAAGTATGAGTTGTGCTTTTTCAGTAGCAAGAGTAATAATCTCTGGAGACCATTTTATTTGTTATAACCTCCATACAAAAATCAAAGCAGAAAGCAACACAAAGCCCATGCATATTTTTGTAAACTATCATAACAGCTTGTAATTACATTTGTACTACACGCTTTCCCATGCTGCTGTCTTTGAAGTTTATTAACACTAATTATTGGACTTTGCATCTAAGAGTGCATAGTTAATCCAAGATTTCAACAGAAAAACCATATGTATGCTGCAAGTGGCTGTTCAAATATCCAAACACAATTCATCTCCTGATTTAATTAAGCAGCCATAATGACAATATGGCCTTTTGAGATCTCTTCAAGATACCTCCATCTACAGTGCACTCTTTTTCATTATAGGAGAGATATCATCAAGTGAGCCTCTGAAAACTTTTTCAAGTATTCAATGAGATATGAGTAGGAAAAAAAGAAGGTATTATAAAGAGCTATGATATTAAGTTGTAAAAAGTATGTTTTGATTTTAAAAAATTTCAGAAAATTCTAACAAACCACATAAATATTATTATAATGTTTTCTGTAAAATTAATTGTTATAAAAATTTTGTAACTTCCAATTTTTCTAAAACCACTAGTGACTGGAATATCTGCAGAAGGTACCGTTCCAGCCCTTTTAACTGAGGTTTTCAAAGACTGAATTTATTCTTACTCCTGTAATACTTGTAAGATGGCAGCACTGCTATCTTATAAACAGACATTCTGAAAACACTGGATCTGCACATGAAACTGCTAACAGCAGTTGCATCTTTAGCCATTGATGCATCTATTACACAGCAAAATACACAGCAAATATACAGTAAAACTGTCAGACTTCTTTTTAGATCAGTAACTCACTCGAATCTAGAAATGTGTCCTATTGGGTAGACAGGTTCTGTAGTCACATAGAAATAGCATTTTAAACCAACACTGAAATACATTTTGGTGAAACTAAACTCAGATAATTAAACATAATTTCAAAAGACAATCTGACAACTTTTTAGAAAGAAAACAGCAGCAACATAATCATCAAGTTTAAGAAAAACGACTGCCTGTATACGTATGGGTAGTCACAGATTGCCCATTTATAAGATAAAATGTTAGAAGCCAACCTATAAAGATGCTGGAATAATGGCTAATTTTCAGTCAGTTAAGCCTGAATGAGATACATTTGCATAAAAATCCTTTGATCTGAACATTAAGGTCTTTGTTCACATTCTTGTTCTGCAACACCCATCACTACCTCTCATCCCTGTTTGTTGATGGATTGTTGTAAGATAGTTAGAAAGAAGCCCATTAATAAGAAACTACCAGAATATATGAATGTTAAAAATTACACAGACTCCAACTTTTTGTTGACATGAGACTATAAAAAACATTGCTAAGTGCTAAATAGTTATCATCTGTGCAGATTTAAATAGGATAAGAAGTACCTATTTCAACAACTCTTCCACCTCCCTCTAAAATCTCCAGAATACCTCGCAGAAGAGGAGATCCGGGAAATACAATTATTGAAGGGATTTACTTTAGTTGTAGGCTGGTTTTCATCAAGATTTTCACCATCTCACTTCTTACAACAATGATAAGACATAGATAGAGACTGAGAAAAGGCAGTTTTCTCAAACATACTCAAATCTACTTTAACACATATTGCACAGACTGGCATCCACCAGTTAAAGTTTCACATCTCTACTTCCCCACCAGCTAAATATAATTAGTCAAGCTTGACTCATAAAGGCCTTTCCATAAGCACTTCTGAGTACTTCCTTTGTCCTAAAAATTATAAAATTATGTGCTTCCTTGTAGGTAACTGAGAATTAAACACTCACCAGCCGGGAGATAAATTCTTATGCTCATCTCAAACAGACAAGAGAAAATGAGAACCCAGTTCAATGACTACAGTTAAAATCTTGTGATAGTACATCAGCTGACTGTTTTAGCCTCTCTGAGTCTGGAAGTTTTGGGGGTTTTTTTGTCTTTTTTTTAGTATTACATTAGCCAAAAAGGCATTTAATAAATTATGATCATTCTCATTGACTATCACCCTGTCACCGATTTTAGGAATCAAACAAAACACAGAAAGAGTTACATCTGCAGGGCATACATCCTCATGCTCTATGTCCCCAGTTGGTTGACGTCTCTCAGAAAGGTCTCAATTCCCTGATAAAGAGCACTTATCCCTCTCTCTCATGGCCCATTCAGCTTCATCTTGCTCTAACAGTGACAGGCAGTTTTGTGCACTGGAGACTGATCCCTTGTAAGCTCTGAATCACAGGACTGTCTAAACTTGTTTTCCTGCTATCCCTGTGTATCCCAGGCAAAACTTCTATATGCAACAATACTGTCATGTCAGAATAACTCAACAATTAGTAGAACATGACCTTGTGACCTTGTAAATAACCAACATGACAGATTGCTAGGGAAGAGTAAAGATACCAAAGTAAATTTAATTCCCTTTTTACAAACTCATTTGTGAAAGACAATCAACAGTTTGAGTATTCTGAAGAAAAATCATTAAAAACAGAAGTCAAAAGGATCAGTTACGAAGAGTATTTTAAGGACAAGGCAAAGACAAACAACATAATACTCTCAGCAAAACAATCTAACTTACAATTATTTCAATTAGGGACATCTTCCTCTCTGGAGACTTGCATACATTGCAACTTGTACAACAGTAATTCTCCATTATAACTAACTAGCAAGCAAAGCCTCCTATTCATAAGACATTATACTGTATTCATTACTGCTAGGTTGTGTGATAAAGCTAATCCCCAGAACCACAAAGGAGCTCAGAGACACAATAGCAGGAATGGGAGCACTCAGCTGCACTCAGATCCATCCCAGGAGGCATCTGCCCATCACAGGCCCATCTCCACAAACTCGGAGGAACACAGGGATGTACAAATGCAGGTGGGAACCCAACCCAAGTACCACCAAGTAACAAACATGCTACCCAGATCCCTCTCAGAATTGTCCCAGCACAGCCTCAGCCTCATTGTCCAGGTGTGAAACCCAGCACAAGGGGTCAGTTAGAAGCAATCTGGAAATCCCTTTCCAGATTAAAAGGTTTGCTTTCCAGGAGACACACTGTAGGCTACAAAAGAATAGCAATCCTAGATCACAGGAC
Organism: Polioptila caerulea; assembly: GCA_013397295.1. NCBI lineage: Eukaryota > Metazoa > Chordata > Aves > Passeriformes > Certhiidae > Polioptila > Polioptila caerulea. The sequence goes on along the minus strand of VYXF01005967.1, from coordinate 183,326 downwards.
TTATTATAGGATTTTTAGAGGAGGAACCAAAGATGGAAAAAGCCAGAAGTTTTACTGATTCGAGAAGTAACAAGAGTAGGAAAATGGAAGGATAAGGAGAAGTAAAGGCTGAGTGACACATAAATAGGCTGGTCAGTACACTTATCTGTCTATGCCCTGCACCTGACCAGCACAGCCTGTCCTCTCCTATTTATTTATTAAAATACTTTTTACCTCTTTTGTGGGTGAGAAGGCTCTATGGCATACACACATGTGTGGCTGGCCATGGATATATAACATGAGCCCTGTGAGTGTATGTGTGCCTGTAGGAATACATCTTCAGCCTTGCTCCCAGCTGAGCCTGGGGACGTGGGGCTGCAGAACCTTGACCTCAGGCAGGTGCATCCTGCATTAAATATTTTGCTCTCACAGTTCTCAGTTGCTCTGTACAGGATTACTACACACTCATTAACTTAATGATAGAAATTAGAGTGCTTTGCCAAAGTCCATCAAATCTGGAAATCAGAAGGAAAATATTTTGAGGATATCACTGTACAGCCCTTGTGTTAAAGTATAAGGATTGTTAAATTACTATCTCACCACCAGGAGGAACACACTGTAGTCATCGCTTCTTGAAGAACTTTTCTGAAAAACACCATTTGCTATACATCATACTGAGGGTGTCAGTTCAGCTGGTAATATTCTGAGTTAATTTTAATTTATTCTCTTTTTCAACTGTTGTAGACCACAGACAATTTCTTTAACAACCAAGTAACCCACTCATTAATACTAACAGTAGTAGAGTATACAAGCACCTGTTTTCAAGAATTTCTAGTAAAATTATGTTTCAATTATTTAACAAAAAACCATTTAAAAACATTAAAACAATTTTTAAAAAACCCATGAAAACAATAAAAACAAATCATTTTTTATTAGGTAAAAAAAAAAAATCAGAAAGCACAAACATCTTGAAGAAGTGTTTATATTATCCAATATTCTAGATTACAAAAGTACTTCCAAGAGGAAATCCACCCTAATGTGACTAACAAGTAAAGGGAACCATACTTTGCCAAAGCCAAGGATTTATCCTAATATTTTGTCCAGAGTTAAAGCAAATCTGCTTCCAAGTACCAATTAACATATCCATATGGAGATGGAGTACGGGCTCCCTTCTGGGCTGGAGTAGCATGGTGGCGATTGGATCAGGCTCCGTAGAGAGAATTTTCATGTGGATTTCTTGCCTCACTCTTTTTGTTAATATTGATGCTGTTAATGTTCATTTTCTCTGCTCATTGCTGTTTCCGGTAAATTGTACTTATCTCAACCCTTGCACTGTACCTTTTGTGCCTCCGGTTCTCATCTCCAGCCACTGTAGGGTGAGGGGTTGGGGAGTGGGCGAGTGGTGCATGATTTCAGCGGGAACACTAAACCGGAGAATACCATTCCTAAACCATGGCATGCACGAGCAAAATAAGGAATTCATTCCCTGTTTCCCATAGGCAGGCAACAGTTCAGACATGATGCACGGAGCAGGGCCCCATCACATGCAGCAGTTACTTGGGAAGACAAATACCATCACTCTTCTGCTCACACTCTTCACACTTCTTCTGTGCTACTTTATATATTAAGCATGAAATATCTCTCTGATCAGTTGGGATCAGCTGTCCTGGCTGTGTGCCCTCCTAACCTCTTATGCAGGTTCCCTGCAGGGGGTTCCTCTCCCCCAGCCTGCTTGCTGCTGGTGTGAGAAGCAGGAAAGGCCTTGATGCTGTGTAAGCTCTGCTCAGCAGTAATGAAAACATCCCTGTTATCAACACTTTCACCACAAAAACATAACCCCATACCAGCTACTGTGGAGAAAATTTTACTCTATCCTAGCCCAAATCAGCATACCTGCTGGTACTGGAAGAAGCAGCATCAGGAATTTGTACCTTGAACACAGCAGAGTATCCAAGAGGCTCATGTATAGGCAACCTTACCTCACTGTAACATTTTGTGCCTCACAGCCTTAGGCTCACTGTAACATTTTGTGTTATTTCTTTGAAGGACAATGTTTCATTCTAAAATAGGGCAATATTCAAGGAAACATAATACTTTTTTACATAGTACATATTTGTAGATACTTGTATTAGAAGACCTTTCATGTGTACAAACATTATCTTAATCTTATGCATCTACAAATTTTAATTTCAAATTTATTTTTTTTCTTCTGCTTTATTGCTGGTCTTTTTTGAGAATAATGTTCTAGTCAATGCTGATGTTTTATTCTATCTCTGGTTAGTGTGTCCCAGACATGGTCAATGGTCTGTGCCTCAAGGCTTATACAGTTGTATTCACCGTTTATATAACTTTGACCTACAGGATTAAGGATGGCCAAACAAAGATATTTGTATGAATAAAATAAATCATTGACTTAAATTGATAATGATAATGATTAGATTAAGATACTTTAATCATAATTATTTGCTACACAGTGTAGCTATGACTGCTAGTATGCTACACCCACTTTCAAAACAACGGTGTTAAAGCTAGCAAAATAACTATTAATTAGAGATTGGTGTTACTAAGCCACACCAACAATTGTGGGCAAATCTTTCATTCAGCCTCCAGGAGTAATCTTGAGGGGCATCTCCTCTTGAGAGCAGGATCTCCATACACAGTCCTAGAAGGGATGTGTTAGAAGTCCCAGCTGTTCAAAGGTGGGGCTGGGGTGATATAGCATACAGTGGTAGACTGTCAGTCATGGTTTCTATGCTGCTGTGTCAACTCAGCAGCTTTAGATAAGTTATCAGTACCATCACTTGTTGGTTCGTTTTCCAGAGACTTTGGCTGCCATGTCCCCACTAGTGTCAGATTGTGTCACGAAATGTTATTCTTCAGATGCTCAAAATGTTTATCTTTGGAATCAATGAGTCAGGCTGATCTCAGCATTCTTCAAAAACAGCATGAACCCCATCTTCATCCGTCAATGATAATTTTTGCAAACAAGGTAAAGTTTGAGCTGTTTTACCCCCACTTAAGCAGAGCATCCTTTTATATGAGAACACCTGTATCAATAAACACAAAAATCTTACACCTACAGTATATTATTTAGTAGCTAATACAAGATCTGTTCACAATTCTGTTTCTTTTGCATGGTAAGGAACTTTATGCTTTTAGAGCAGCTTATTCCCTGATTCATAGATAAAAATTTTTATACTTTATTTGCTAAATATTTTTTAAATTGAAATATGCAGAATGATCCTTGAACAGATATAAGTATTCTCATTTAGCTTGAAATAATTTTGGAGCTCAAATTGAAAGAGTTGGAAGTAGAAACAGGTAGCTATTGATGGTGTTAGAACTACAGTAAAATCAAGTCACAGCTGGCGTATCCATCTCAGTTACTGTAGTATATATACAGAGTAAAAAGTTGTTTCTATTATGTAGAACTGTTGGGTTTGATTCATGAACAAAAAACAAATTAAGATTAGAGGGTCCTTCTTCTAAGCCCTTGCTACTGAGTTACACACTGTGTGCTTTCTCGAATGAGAACATATACCCAAAACCTAGGGTTTAACATTGCATGTTATCTTGGTAAACAAAGCAAAGTCATATAGAATTACTACCATGTCCCAGACCCTTCCTCACTATGGCAAAAATTAACCATGGCCTGGCCAGACCCAGGACAGCCTGGCTTTTTCTCTCCACATTAAACTGTCTTTGTTTCACCCCATGAGCTCGCGGTTTGACTCTTGCAATTCTCTCTCCCATCACCCTCAGGGTGGTGGGTGACTGAGTGGTGTGCAGTTGCCGTCAGTCTAAATCACAACACCAGATATGACAATTTCTTATTTTTACAGTAGGTAATTAGAGTCCAGCTCAGCCTTTCTGAAACATATTTAACTGAATCTTGGCATTTGCTGTAGTTCACTCATAACCCCTGCTGCCAGCATATGCCACTAGAATGGGATGCATCCAATAAAACATTTATCTGAAATGTTCAGATGTGTTCATGACTCTTTCTAAAAAAACAGGCTTTTTTTATATTCAGTCCTTCAGAGAAATCTTGAAGCACGGAGGCTTCCTTCCAATTCTTTTCCCACTAGTTCTCTCTCAATTAAATTGCTTTTTCTGCTGAATTCCTTTTTATATTTTGGTAGTGAAGCAGTTGTTTTTTGTAGATTTTTCTAATAATTTTATCTGTTTGTTGCCAGGAATACATCTTGAGAAAAGCAGGAGAAAAAAATATTTACCCAGGAATGGGATTTTATTTATGCTCTAATAAATGAAGCAATATTAATTATTTTATTTTTATTTATTTTAAAAACCAAATACACTTCCATAAGAAAATAATATTATGACCAGACCTTTTAGCAGGTCCTGATCTGGGAGGACATAATTTAAAGGTTTTAAACTAAAAGAGAACAAATTCACAGTAGGTATTAGGAAGATTTTTTTATTTTTTTTTTTAATGAACCTAGTGAAATGCTAAAGCAGGCTGTCCAGAGAAGTGGTAGGTGCCCCAGTAAAAATATTCATGGTCAGACTGGACAGGGCTATGAGAAACTCCATCTAGTTGAAAACCTCCCTGCTTATGCCAAGGAGTTTGGACTAGATGATTATTAAATGTCCCTTCCAACCCAAACTGCTCTGTTGTTCTTGTAATATAGTGATTTTGAGCAATTTCTCCATATTTTACCCCCACAGTTTAAAAAAATTTGTTTGCCTTACCCTACAAAGTACCTACTTGTCATGACAGGTGGAAGAATTATAAAAGAAAGGCCTCACAAAATCAGGCCTTGTTCTGCTAAGGCAAGAATAGCTGGCTTGTCACTTCTTCTAAGTGCAGGTAAGTAGCTGGCAAGTCCCTATGCGAAAACAATCTTGGGAATGAGAGTTCATTGACAAAGCAGACTATTCCTGTATGAAAAACAACAGTACCTGCAATAAACAAGAAAACTTTCTCATGGGAATCAGTGAATAAATATGTAAACTAACCAAGAACAGAGAGATTTGATAGACCAGTAAAGTACCCTTTACAAACCAATAGAGTAACTAGCAAGAAAACTATTAACCAATTGGAGTTCAACAAGAGGGCTGTGAAAACTTTATAGAAATGGGTTACATGAATAAAGAACTGGCTTTTCCTGCATGAAGAAACTGAGTCCCGTTTGTTTATTATTGCAACACGTACTTATAGCTAAAATTGTCATTCCTGATGAGCAGAAGGGGATACTACAATCCCCTGAAAAAGTAGTTTACATTTTTCCCTAACAGCAAAGCCTACTCTATTAATGCTGCAAGAGTCCTAAAATTAATATGAAGCAAGCATAACTCTCCAAACATTTCAAATATACTCTGGGACAAGGCTGTTTGGTTGAACATATTTGCCATACTGGCAAATACATAACTACTTCTTTTCACATCCACCTCTTGCATGTGGATCCATCCCAGACTTCCTAGGCATTTTGGAGTTCACCATAAGCTTATTTCCACAGTGTATTCTCTCACAATGGGAAGAATATCTATTAAATAATAATCTACTACAAAGATTGAAAATTGAGCTATGGGAAAGCTAGATTACTTACTCAGGACAGCTCAAGAAATTTGTGGCAGACTGAAAAATCAAGTTCAGATGCTTAAGCTGAGTTCCTAGCCAAAATATAAATAAATGCAATAAATACTAATGATGTATGCAAGACTATGAATAGAACAAGTTTATCTGGACAAATTATTTTGAAAAAATTGATGCTTATGTATTTTCAATAATGAGACTGAACATCTAAAGAGAAGGAGGTCAGAAAGTTAATATGACCACATCACAAACAAGAGCTGGTTACTTTGTTTTGTCTAGGGTTTTCCACAATGGACAACAATTCTAGAAGCATTAATAAGTCTTTCACTGTGGTTACCCTATAAGATGCTGTGATGACTTCAAATATTGTAATTATTCTTGATAAACTTTAAGGTAGACCTTAAAAAAAGAAAACAAAAAAAAAAAACAAAAAAAAAAAACTATGTAAATATTTGCATACTTAAATCCTTTTCTGTTCATTTTTTCCACAACCCCAGCACATATTTCCAAGCTTTATATTGGAGTCAAAGTCTCATCTTTCCATCACATCAGAGAATACAGGCTTTCAGAAAGCAGTAGAATAAATTCCCAGAAAAGACCACCATGATTTATTACACAGAAATCATTATGGCAGTAAGAGACAAAAATAAAATACAGGTTAAAAAAAAAAAAAAAAACAACAAAAAAAAAACCTATACTTTCTTGACCAAAAATCTTCCTTGAGCTGAAGCTTTCTTGAGAACCTTGCTATTTGTGTGAGAGAACTAAAATTAATAATAATAATTAAAAATAAGGATTAAAATTTAACAATGTTTTTACCTCTACAGAGATTATAAAATTCCAGACATGTTGCAAACATTTGCAGACTGCCTGCTCCTACAGTGGTTTAATATACATTTTTATCTTTGTGTGAGATTTAAAACCAAAGCTCTATACAGGGATTTAAAAACTTAGTTATAGATAGTCTGCCAGAAAAAAATGGCAAAAAAAAAAACCTTTTCTGTATTAACAGCATACTCCCCAAATCCCTGAAACATAACAAACCCCCTCTATTGCAACCACCTTTGAACCAGAATTATGGCTACTTCAATCTCAGTGTCACTTATGACACAAAGTATCAGGGAAAAATAGCAACTATGGGAGAAGAACTGGTTGCTCAAGAGTGAGAGGAACCTTTGCAAATTACAAATTACTCAGAATAATTCCCAGACAACATGCTGCGATATTTGCATTGTCAGCTGGTTATTATGATTTATTGGAAAAGTGGAACACGGACACAGAAGTACAATGGAATTGGACTGTGACAGCTCTAGCAATCTCATTACACAACTTTGCTTTTTCAACCAAAATTCTGCACAGCCATTGTTTCCTTTAAAGCACACAGGGCAAAAGAAGAGGCAGAAAACAAACAAACAAACAAAAAACCCCACAGCACAACTCCAGGTATTTGAATTCATAGCTTTGTGAGATCTCCACTTTGACTTCTCTTTTTTTCCTATTTTTTTTTTTTAAGGAGTGTTTTAGCAAATCCATCATCTACATACTACTCTAGAAGCAGTTATCTTAATGAAATATATAATAAACCCACAATTAGTGCATCAGAACATTTCTTTTGACTATATCATATGTGATAATCATCTAAATAGGCTTTCATTAATGAAAAACATACTCAGTCTTTGAAAGGTAAACTTTATCTTTTCATCACAATATAAGGGTATACTTACAAAAAAAAGCTTAAAAGTAACAAAGCAGCTGGAAAATACTTAGAAAATGTGAGAAATATATATATATATTTATCTTATTGGCATCATAACCTAGATGGAGTGCACCCTCGGCAATTTCGCACACAACATCAGCTGAGTGTTGCTGTTGACACATCTGAAGGATGGGATGCCATCCAGAAGGACCTGGACAAACTTGAGAAGTGGGCCCATGGGAACATCATGAAATTTAACACAGCCAAGAACAAGATGCTGCACCTGGGTTGAGGCAATCCACAATATCAACACAGGGAGATGAACAGATCCAGAGCAGCCCCAATGAGAAGACTTTGGAGTGCTGGTGGATGAGAGGCTGGACACGACTTGACAATGTGCACTCTCAGCCCAGAAAGCCAAACATCTCTGGGCATCTCTGCATCCAAAGCAGCGTGGGCAGCAGAGGAGGGAGGGGATTCTGCCCCTCTGCTCTGCTCTGGTGAGACCTCACCTGCAGAGCTGCACCCAGCTCTGGAGCCCCAGCACAGGAAGGATGTGGGACTCTAGGAGCAAGTCTAGTGGAGGGTTGTCAAGACAGCTGTAGGACCTCTCCTATGAAGAAAAGCTGAGAAAACTGAGGTTGTTCAGCCAGGAGAGGAGGAAGTTTGGGGTGACCTAACTGTGGCCTTTCAGTATTTCAAGGGACCTACAAGAAAGCTAGAGAGGGACTTTTTACAGTGGCATAGAAAAAGGGATGATATTTTTAAACTGAGTGTAGGTTTTTACTAGATAATAAGATATTCTTTACTGGTGGAGCAAAGCTGAGAGGCCTCTTTTCCTTTCCTTTCCCTCTATAACAAACAAGGGGTTGATCACACACAGATTGGTGCTTCACCTATCCTAAGTTTGTCACTTGGATACAGAAGGGAGATTCTATAGGCTTAACCCTTTATGTATTTCCCTATGTGAAGAGAGTGCCACAACACTTCAAGCCTTTAGTTTTAAAGGCATAATCATTGACCTGTGGCAGTAGATAAGCATTTGGGAGGGGGTGATGCTTTTAATTTTGAGATGGCCAGTCAAAGCATCTGCATCATTCCCTAGAAAAAAAACAGCTTTCAAAAATAAGTGTAAAGATTCTCTGAAAGGCAAAGGGATTACAAAACATACCTTACAATAATCCTATACCGAACCACATCTGCAGCCCCTGTATGTTTCTGTGCATCAGCAGCAGAAAGCACCCACTCTCCATTCACTCAATTTGGTTTGAACATCTAAAAAAAACAAAAAAAAAACACACTAAATACTTGTGAATACAGCAGACTCCAGATGTTTCAGACTGCTGTGTGGGCACAGAATGAGGCTATTCAGTTTCACAGCCAGAAAGTAAAATACAGTAAATTACCTTGCCAGGGCATCAAAGTGGCACAGATTACGGCTCTTCTTCTATAATCATCAGATGATTAAAGAGCATTTTCCACATTAAAACCTCTTACAAGGGATGACCATTATCCAACTCTTCATTTACTCATTAAGCTACATCTAGGTTTTTACTTCTCTAATTGCAATTTGATACAAGCCCTTTAGTCCTAAAGTGGTTTGTTTTTTTTTAAGAAAGAAAAGAGGTTTTATCACCTACAGAGTAAAAACACCATTTCCATTGAAGAGACCTTGAATTTAAAGCTGCATAATTGCAATGTGAGTTGTTTTAAAAACAGACCAACAGTTCATATAAAAAACAAAACCAGCAACCTGACCAAAACAAACAGAGATTAAAAGAAACTCCCAAGAGGCAGAAGTGAGATCCAGAAATCCAAGCCCTCCTCTTTATTTGAGTTCAGTCCTCAACACAGGTGGTGTCAGAAAGCAAATGAGGAGTTCTTTCTCCTTTACTACAGTAAAAGTGTCCCAAAATGATAACACCCAATGTCTGAAAGGAGGAAATGTTACCTTCCCTACCAAAAATACCCCCACATATCAAGACACATGACTCAGTTTACCCAAAGCAAGGAGACTGGGACTTGTACCTCCAAACCCTAAAGGGTGAGAGGGAGGACAAGTGAAGGCCCCTCTGTTGGAAGGTACCCAGATGGAGCAGGGAGAAGTGTGAGGAGAAAGGAGAGGCAGAAGGACTTCTCTAGACTGACCACGATCCCCCACACTCTGCACCAGGGCCACCTGGTGGATGCATTGAAGAACTGGGAGTGAAGCTCAGCCCAGGAAAGGGCAGGGTAAGAAAAGTGTTGTTCTAAAGTCTGTCTTTGTTTCTTACAACTCAGATCTATTTAAAATGCCAATACAACTTCTCTCACAATCAAATCTGTTTTGCCTGATAGTAACTCATGAGGGATTCCTTCCTCTATGAAACCCAGTCTTCCACGTCAGGGTCTCTCCCAGTGGGGGAGTGAGAGAGCAGCTGGGCAGGCATCTGGTGGCCAGCCAGTTATCTACCTACCACAGCAGAATACTCAGACTCAGATCTTCATTACAGTCCAAAATATTTACTTTCTTTCCTCCAGAACCAGAGAACAGAATAAAGATATTCTGATTTATCATCATGTCTTGGACATAGCAAGGAATCCTAAAACTCAAGGTCCATATACTGGTAAAAGACAAGTAATCTCCCTCCTATTTCTTTTGATTTTGAGCTAATCCCCTTTCTCACAAGTATCCAGATACTGCATATTAACATGATGTTAACATGTTTAGCTCTATATATGTAAATTACCCTAAATATGATTAATGCAAAATCAAGTATCATAAGAAACCCATTAAGTTAAAAGGCATTAATGTCCAGCAAAAGACTGAATGTTACAGGTGTGCTAACTTTAACTTAAGCAGAAGTAAGAACACATTTGTGGTATAGCAATGTGAAAAATTTTGGTTGAAACCAAGTTGAAATATTAACTATACCAGAACACATCCTTCCTTTTTTTTTTTCTTTCAATAAAAATATTTTTTCATTATTAACTTGTGGAAAATATTTTTCAAATAAAATTTTAATAAGGAAGTAGTGTGAAAGTGCTTGTGAGTCAATTAAAAATATTTTTTCTACTGAGCACATGAATGAGGATACATATGATTAAAGTTAAGTAAAGCAGGTCATCTACATGCCTCCAAGTGGGTGCAAGTGTGAAAACTGTGTCCTTGCAGTTAATTACTTTCTATTTCATCTTTGACTTGTATTCACATTGCATTTAGTTTTCCAAATGGAAATGGAAACACTAAATGCACAATCAGCTATAAAATGCAAAGACCAGAAAAAGAGAGAAATTGCTCAAACCAGTTGTGGTCAAGGGCTTTATTGGAGTGTAGGTCCACTACATTTCTAGAATAAAATGCTAAGCCTTCCACTGGAAATAAATGGAAATGCTGGTCAAAGACTCCTTTTCTGAAGTATCCCTTATGGATCCCCATGTTAAGTCTTCAAATCACTAGTTAAAAACCAGTGACTTGACATCAGACAAACAAGCTTTGTCTACAGAAGAAGAGGATTAAAAATTGGGTGGTACTTGAGAAAAGTTTGATAACAAATGGCAGCATCAAACAAAAAAAATATTTTTTAAAAGTGCTGAAACAGAAATCCATATAACATCCTTACAAAATGCTAAAATTGCTGATGATAGTGGAGAAAATAATAATGCAGTACCTATTTTTAAATAATGCTGCTAAAAAAGAAGCAAAAATTTACAGCCTGGTGAGATTTGTCCCATTACTGAGTAAACTGATAGAGAATCTAATTAAAGATAGGATGGCAGAACAGTTGGATAAATATAACTTGATAGACTCAAGCCAGCATGGCTCCAAAAAGGGGAAAAAAGGTAGAGGATAAAGAAATCTCATTCCTTGAACCCAGTAGAGGTATGTTTTTGCAAGCACACACAAAATGGGAGGGGCAGGGGGAAGGAAAAGGAGTAGATGAAGATGGGCTTAATTAACTTCAGTTTTAAAAAATAATATAATTAGATCTTTCCTAAAGGAGTATTAATTTCTTTGTAATTAAACATAAGGATATCAATTATTTAACTTTCTGTCACCAGCTGTGTACTAGGTAGTTTTCTAAGGGGCAAATATCTTGATTTAGAAACTAATTATGCAATCGGAAATAAAGTTTAAAAGTTATTCCTCCAAACAACCACAGCTATTTTTAAATAGAAAGATCTCATGGGTCTATGCAGTCAATGATTTGGAAATGGAAATAGCTAGCAAATTGATGGCATTTCCCCAGTGACACCACACTGCTTCTGTTATAAAACAAGTAAGATGATAGAACATAAAATGTAACTTGAGTATTACAAGTTGTGAAATTTTTCCCAGTGAACAGAGGATAAGAAACCTCCAGAATAATTCTTGAACTTCTCAGTGATTTTTTTTTTTCTTTTTGTTAACATGAATCTTGGACTACACCATAGACAAGTTGATGAGTTTGGTTGTCAGATACTAGGAATGAGAATGGAATGCTTAAGTACATTGTGTACAGGCAATATGAAGCAAATGAATGGTCTGATATCTTCAAAACCATGAAGGAAATTTAAGATGACCACTCCTATTGAATATATAGAAACTAGGCACTCAGAGAAATGAAAGTTTAACAGGCTCCATCTTGATATTTCTTCTGTTCACAGATATTGCTATGAAGCGGGAACAAAAGCATTTTTCCAAAACTTATAGAGAGATTGATGAGAGAAAACATAGGAGAAAAAATGGCTCAAATAACCTGGAGATGTTGCTACTGTCAACCAAACAGTCTGGGTATCAGAGTAATTTCTCCCCTCTACACCCACCAAGATTCGTTAATCTACATTTTCTAGACCCTTTAAAGTAGAATTAGTGTCTTAACCTTGGTGTTTCACACCTCTTGAAGAACTTATGAGTTTGTCTAATCCTTCTGGGCAGTTACACTTTGCTTTACCATGCTGACTGCTGGCAAGAAAACCCTCAGAGTTTAATTGCATTTTGTGTGATAAATACATATGTCTGTTTGTTCTATACCTCCTTTTTTATTATTTTTGTCATCCATTCTTGCTTCATGAGACATGAAAAATGAATATAAAAGGATTAATTCATGGTCATTCATCATTTTATAAGCCATTCTTCAATTTGTTTTTTCTTCAAGTTAAAGACTTAGTTACTTAATCTTTAATCCTTATATTGAAGTCATTCAAAAAAATCTGATTATCCTGGCTGTTGCTATCAATAGCTAGGGGATCAAATAATGAGCTTTAATGGCAAACATCAGCTTCTTATCTCTTTTGCTCACTGTAGGGATAAAGGCAGATTTGAACTCCAGTAAGACAAAATCTGAAAATCTGACATTCTCAACCAAACACTTAGCTCAAATTAACTAACGTGAGTTCATAGCAAATTATTTTGCCATACAGTTATTTTCCTGGAAGCAAAATATTCTGATGTTTCAAAAAGCCTTAAAAGAGAGATCCCTTTAAAGAGTCACAGTAGCATTTTCTTAAAAAACAAACAAGAATATTGTATTTCCCAAAACCTAATTTTTTAAATACAACACTGTGTAAATCCACTTGAACTATACCAATCATGCTTCATACATAAACAGCATAACTTCAAACAATCTAGAGCTTACTATAGTTTATCAAGTAACTTCCAAATGGAAGCTCCAATTAGAAACAAGATCTATGAAAAGACTAATGAAAGATGAACTGAATTGATGTATATCACAAGAAACTTCAGCTGAGCTGAAACCATCTACTACAAGAGTGGTCAGCTCTCATTTCCCACTCTTTTCTCAATTTCATAAAAAAAAGTTTTCCTCAGTGCATGCAACTAGATTTTTCTTTTTCTTATAAAACCACACTGTTTTGTCTGGGAAATATTATGTGTAACTTGCATTTGTATATTCTTTATAAACCTGTGAACTGATTTCACTTTAATGATTAAAATCCTCTGCAGTATCAGACCATAATACACTCCTAAACAACAGCAAACTATGTTGTTTTCTTACTAGTGAAATTTGAATTTTTTAAACAGAGTAGTTAATCCTGCATTTCCAAAGGCCTGTTACTCTACTCTGTTTCTATACAACCCTAAGTGACTGAAGTTAGGTGCCTTCATGTCCTCTGAGAGCATAAAAACCCAAGAAACATTTACTACAGAAGACAAACTGGGGAGATGAGTAAAGACAAAAGCACATGTCAGAAGTTTACAAAACTCTGCATGAGGTAACTAGACAGAGAAACTAAAAAGAGCAGCCTTAAAGCCTCCAGAAGGGCCCCAGGTGCAGTGCCTTAAGATCCCCCACAACCTGAAGAGTGGTATTTAACTCTCTTTCCTGTCTACCTTCAAAATATGAAGTTGCTTCACTTTTTAAATTTTAATATTTCTATCATTTGGAGTTGGGTTGGGGGAAAGTAAGTCTTCATGAGGAGTGTGAAGTCTAATCCCCACCCCGAAAACAAACCCATAATATCACAACACTAACTGAACAGAAGCAAGATGGATAGGTCAGAGTCTTCTCTTAGGCTGCACATCCCAGATTGATAGAAGTGTGGAGAATACTTGTTGTTAACATGACATAGTTGTAGCTCATTAGCCTCAAAGGTTTCTACAGGGTTGGCAGCTGCACTCAAACTGCTGATAAACAAAACCAGAGAGAACTGCTTTCTTATATCTCACATTCCTGTACTTAGCCTCCTCTCATCCTGAGTAGAGTAAATAAGTATATTTAGGAAAAAAAAACCCAACAGTATTACTTTGGCACTTTCAATACATTCTAGACACTCTTCAAAATTGTTCTTATTCATGTTAATGGATCAGAAGCTCTACAAAATTTGTTTGATGCAGTTCTTATCACTTATATATGCAACCAGTTAAAGCCCACATTGAATGGAAGGAAAATTCAAGTGTTTTTAACGGGGCTTCAGAATCTGTAGAAAGAATGTCTGCTGTACTCCCTGGAGTGGAATACAGAAGACTGAATGCATTCAGCAGCAACAATAATGAGAGGTCTGTAGCTGTAGCAGCATCATATTCTGATTATGCAACATCACACAGTACAACAGTAATTAAGGATGCAGCTGATCTAACTGTATGCTAGGACAGTGAAAATGTATAAGCATCAGCACAACCTAAAAACCTCTTATTTTAGAAGTGTTAGAAATCAATCACAGCATGCTATACATCAAAACCATACCAAAGAATTTCATTACAGGTGAAATATGGAAAAAAAAAAAATTACTCCCCCACATCTTGCATTTCTCTAGAATCTATTAACTCAAAACCAAATCATTTGAAAGCTTTTATTAAGCATAGCTAGAACAACTGATTCTAACATCTAAGGCTGTGTGTTATAAACAAGTTGAGACAGAGAACAAAAACTTTAAGCTCCTGAATTCTTTAGAAATATAAGCCAAGCACTGTGTATTTTAGCTTTGACAAGAAATTATGTATTATCTAAACTTTAACATTACTGGATGCTCTAAGTGCAGCAGATTAATGTTGGAGCATGAACTGCACTACATGATGCTCAGGAGAAGCTCTTAATGGCTCTCCCTCTGAAAGAGTCAGGTCTTGAATATAAAAGTCAATCAGCAGGAAATGCCACAAAGCCATGGAAAATGAAAATTGATAGATGTTGTCTAAAATGTAGGTTAGCCAGCTAGGTGACCAGCTTAATTAATGATAAATGACTCACTACATTCATCTGCTTCCCTCTGCATTCACAAATATTTGGAAGTATGACTTGCTCCTGTGGAAAGCAATATTTCTAGGTTCAACAAAAGACAATAAAATCTGTACTTATTCCCTGAACTTTTTTCTTTTACATGGAAATAGTGGGGGTGTTTGTTAATAAGATGAAAATTTAGAATATCCAATGAAATTATGTCTCTTATCCTTCCTAATTACTCCTTTATGATTACTCTTTTACAGGTATTAATCAACAGGGATGACATCCAGCAAAGCTTTAACAAAACACTTATCTGTTTATGAACAATTCTAAAGCATGGTTCTTATCACATGCTAATTTAGCTGTCTGTATCAAAGCTCAGCTGACTGTATAATTGGATCAGACACTCCAAGGATAACATAAATTCAATAACAAAACTAAGATGTAGTATAGAAGCTTAAAAAAATATTTGGCACAAGCAAAGAAATTATTATAGTGCTATACTGCTAATTATTCATCATTACTCAGAAAACGTTACCCCCAAAAGACAAAAAAAAAAAAACAGAGGAGGCATAGATGAAGGAAAAAAACCACAACAAAACGAAAAAACCCAGTCACATAATAATAATGATAATGTCTGCCTAATCAATTGTTTGGAAGCAAAGAAAGCAGTCATTTTAGGTCTTTCTTGGTAGCTAAACTACCACTTCATTCTCAGGAACTTCTCTATTGACAAGCAGCAGACCAAGGAGGGCATCTTTCTGAGTTGGCTCCCTTAGGTCCTCTTCCATAAAGTTGTCATCCAGGTCTTTTAAAATCTTCTTAAGCTATCTTCTTAAGATAAGACCAGCTCTGTCATGCTCCCAGTTCATTTCTGGCAAGCTAAAGTCCCCCATGAAGGCAAAGGCAATTGCATTGGAAGCATACCTTAGGTCCTCATAGGACCTAAGGATAATAGGATAGATGAATTTCCACCACAGGATAATTCATCAGCATCATCATTCTAGCTAGGAATTCTATAGCAGACTCCCACAAAGGCATCCACATTATTTGTTTGTCCCTTGATTCTTAACTAGAGGTTCTCAACTGTGCCAGTGCCAGCTGTGAGCTCCCTATATTCCAACCCTCTGTTACACACAATGCCACCCCTCCACCTCTTCTGCCTTGCCTCTCTCACCTGAAGAGCCTGTAATCATCCAACAGGGCACTTCAGCCAGGGGATTCATCCCTCCAGGTTTAACTTATACCAATGGCATCAAATCTTGGACTGGCCAAAGCCTCAAACTTCCTCTTGCTGTGTGCATTAGTATACAAACACTTCAGGTGTGATACCTTGTTTGTAGCCAACAACTCCTGAAATATATTTAGGGATCTTATTAGTACTCATTTCCTTAAGTTTTGACACACCATCCCATTGCCCATCACAGGCAACCTTTCCCCTATTCCAAGCTAGTTTAAAGCTCTGTCAATGAGCTCTGCTACTCCTGTGCTAGAACTCTTTTTACCTTATGAGAAGGGCATATCTGGTCAGTGTCTGTAGACCAGGCATTGAGTAGAAAATCCTGTGGTCAGGAAACCAAACTTTTTTGCTGACACCAACGTTTCAGCCACACATTGACCCAGTGGACCTGCCTATTCCTATTATTTGTTGTTACTGAAAGAATTGAGGAAATCACAAGCCATGCTTCTGATACCTCTACCCATCCCAGGACACTGAAGTCTATTTTGATTGTCCATGGACTTTGTCATTTCAATGCTGCCAGCTTGAACATCCAGTAACAGATAGTAATCAGAGAGCCTTACTAGAGGCTGGAGAATTTTCTGGTGATGTCCCTTATCCAAGCCCCTGGGAGACAGCAGACTCCCCGGTGAGTTGGGTCCAGCTTGCACACTGGGCCTTCCATTCCCCTTAGAGGGAGTCTCCTGTTATAGCCACCCTTCTTCCTCATGTAGCAAGAGCTTCTTACATTTCAGGACGAGGCTGTCATTAATTAACTGTATTTAACACACTTGTGAGAGGGCCTGTTCTTCTCTAGTAACATTCCATATTGATATTGTTTGGTAAAATTATTAGGAATAGGAACTGGACTGTGTTCTATCCATAATTGTACAACATGAATAAACAATTAAAGTAACAAATTATTAAACAAGAGTTGCAGATGATATGTGTGTTTATGAAGTCCGCAACTTGAGCAATAAGAGAAGCAATAAAAAAGGAGAAAATAGTAACACGGCTGCATTTTTGTTCATCAGTTAAAATTAAATACTAAAATTTAGAATACAGCACATCTATATTTTATTTATATTACAATTTTGAATATTAACACAAAGAAGAGCAAAAACAACATCTCAAAATATTACTGGGTTTGATATCATGTTGCAGGTGCTGAAGGCACAAAAATACATGAGAAAAAAAAAAAAAACATGAAAAAATTTAAAAGAATCCCTAATGTGTTTCTCACTCAGCATGCCAAAGTTTTAGAACAACAGTTTCTCTTTGTGAGCCACAGTGAAGTCTGAAACCAGACATACAACAGAAGCCTGAGTTTTTGGAAGGAATTAAATTTTTTCCAGAGTATCACTAGGCTAACATAAAAAACATTTCCCAGAACTAAGCCAAAAAAAAAGCCCAAGATATTGAGTTCTTCATGACTGTAAGAAACTATTCACAGCTATATTCACAGATACATACATACATGTTTTTCAAAATATCATCCTATTAATACTGCCAAACATGTTACACAGTTTTTTTTTTTCCTTTTTTTGATAAAGCTTTAGTTATCAAGCTACTTCAGCATATGTGTGCTTTTGAGATCAATAAAATTTAATCAAACACTTAAAATATCTGGTTGAATTACCATTCACGACAGGAAATTCATACAAGCTCCTTAGAAGTACAGGTATCTATCTGAGTCCTACCCTTACATCTTAGGGTTTTGATGATTGTTTTATTGAAATAAAAGTTTGAGGCTTGTTTGCTCTTTGACTTAGGGTTTTTGTTGTTGTTGCTTTTTAACGCAGTATTTTCTAAAATATCAAACAACTAATGCACTTAACACTAACACCCTTTAGGACTGATGCTCTGTGTGGTGTTCAGTCTATGCAAAAAAAAAAAAATAAAAAAAATAAGGCTGAACAGATCTGAAGTCCATACTGATACATTCAATAGTGCTAATACTAAAACCAAGAAACATAAGCCTTTGAAATATCATATCCATGAAAATTGTAGTAATCATCTGAGGCCCACAGCTATAACCTTTTCTCCATTTTTAAATCTGTAAGAATTACATAAAAGCAGAGAAGAGAACTTGTGGGCAGTAGGAAAATATCTAAATAGAATTCATGCCACAAACACAACAACCAGCTATTATGAACTAACCACAGTGCTTTGTAAATATTCTTTGCTCATGGGCTTCAACCAAAAGCTTAAAGAACCAAATTCTCAAGCAAGTCCAACGAAAAGCCTGAAAAAACAAATTCTCAAGGAAGTCCTTTTCATTCTCCCCAACAAAACCAACTCCAGTCATGCTGCTTAGCAGCACCGTTTTGGTTGTCCCAAGTTAGTGCTTCAGTACAAAACTTCAACAAAACCTCAGTCACACAGGAACCAAGTGATCCCAAATTCCCCTGCCAGCCCAACTGATCCACAACACAAGACTTTAGAAACAATTACACGGAACTTACTTCAACCACAACTTACCATAACACTGTTCAGCAACACACAAACATCCCAGGAACACCCATAACTACCCCCATGACATTTAAACCCATCCAAACCACCTACCTGCCACTTCCTCACACAGTAGCACGGCTCACACTGCTCCCAGGTGTTTCCCCCATGCAGGTAATGAAGAGACAAGAGCTAATTTATTTCCCCTGACCTATCACATCAGGTGCCCTGCTTTAATTCACTAGACTCAGTAGTGAAATTTTCAGCTATGCTTATTCCACCTAGTTTTCAGTAAAAAGAAGGTATACAAAAAAAGACTTTCAATTAAAATTGTCCCTGAGAGCCTAACAGTATTCCCTTAGTCCCTGTGATGTTATCTATTTATAAGAGTGTTAGTTAAAATTAAATAAAAGTTACAAAGATTTTGGCAAGTAAAAATAAGCTTTTTTGGAGGGAGGAGATGAAGCAACATTAAGAACAAAAATCTGTTTAAAAGGAAAAACTCAATTGTCTTGATTAGACTGGAAACTATACTAAGGAAAACTGACTTTTCATGAACTCCAAATCAGAATTATTTTGGCCACATAAAGAAAAGAAAATTTTGCAGTAAGATGGAAGTCAAGTATAGAGGGTATGAAAATATAGATAGAGAAATTTAGACAAGAAAGTGTGAAAATATAAAGTAGATATGTCAACATCTGGTAAAAATAGTTCATTTTCAATTGCCCAAAGGAAAAAAAAATAGATTTAGCTTAAATAAACATTATGGAATGTCACTTTTTTATGTGTATGAATGAAATTATAGTCTGTAACAAGATACAATATTCCATGCTTACTATGGGTTACAGCCATACTACATGTGTAATGAATACATTGAGTAAAATGGGATAACAGAAGTACGAAATACTGTTTTTCACTCCAGATCCCTGTTCATCTTGCCACAGGTATTGTGTCTGATTTGAAGGTATAATACCTTCTACTGCTAAAATAGATTTTGATTCTTTGATTTTTTTAACGAGGCCAGTTATCTTATTAAAACCTTAGTGTATATACATATGTGTGTTTGTGTATGTGTGTGTGTATAGAAAGATGTATATTTTAAATACAGTCATATATTACAGTGAAGATCTATCAAGTCAGTTTCACTTAAATTTACTTCACTATAATATCTCTAAGTTTATTTGTGGCTATTAAAGGGGATGAACCAAGAGTATAAATCAAGAAACAAAGTTTTGCTTCTGTTTTTTTTTTTTTTTCCGCGAGAGCTGATTTTCTTCTCAATACCTAGAGCAGGGCTATGTAACAGTGTTGGTAAGACAGGGATGATTTTGTTATTGCTGAGCTGGGCTTGCACAGAGTCTGCTCCTTTTCTGCTCTTCACAGCACCCCACCAGCAAGAAGGTCAGGGGTGCATGAAAAGTTCTGAAGGGACACAGCTGGGACAGCTGACCCCAACTGACCAAAAGGATATTCTCTACCTTATGTCATGTGCAATATATATAGTGGAGGAAAAAAGGGTCCTCCTTTTTAGGAGAGGGGACATTTGTAGAGATGATGTTTGTCTTTCCAAGTCACTGTTACATATGATGGGGCTCTGGTCTCCTGACAATGGCTGAACACCTGCCTGCCCATGGGAAGCAGTGAATCGATTCCTGGTTTTGCCTTTGTTTGTGTGTGCAGCTTTTGCTTTCTGTTTTGAATTGTCTTTATCTCAGCCCAGAAGTTCTTCCATTTTTACTCCCAGTTCTCTCCCTCATCCCACTGAGGGGAGTGAGCGAATGGTTGCAAGTGGCTTAGTCGCCAACTGGAGTTAAACCATAGCAATTTGGAACTTATGGCAGAGTTCTTGACAGTTTGGGTTTCCACTCTCATACCAACAAAAATATAGTTATATTCTAAAGAACAATATACATATTATCTATAATCCTCATCGATGCCATTCAAGATTTTTAGCATTTGAATCCATGTACATTTTATGGCCCTGCTAACTCCCATGAGGCTCACACTTCTTGCTGATTAAGTTTTTCTACTTGCTCTAGAACCACCCTAGAAAGGGTATTAAGTAGTCCAATATTGTAGAACATCTGATCTTTAAGTAAATCAGCACCATAAGCAGCCCAATGTTGATATTCCAATTCATGATAACTCTCAAGATGATACCTTTCCAGATACAGAAGAAGATACATCAGCTGTTCTTTAAATAGAGGAAAATACCCTCTGCCCATACTCTATCTTCACGAGGGCTTTTACAGTAAGGATGTGATTTTGACATCTTATGCTCATGCAAATATATACTTCTGATTATCATCTCTCTTTTCTGCTCTGATGCAAAGGAACACCAAATAATTTTGACTCCACAAGAAATAAATTTGATCAAATAGATCAATTAGGTAATTGAAAGTCTGTAGAACAACTTGCCCCTGGATCTGGAAATTTACAATCAACAGGTAATTCTCCCTCAAAAAGAGGTAAACAGCACTTTACTCTGACAATCAGAAGAGAGTAGAAAGGCTCTTTGGGACTCTTGTCCACTTTGTGCACATTAGGTTCTAAAGTCATCATTAAGGCCCTGAGCAGTTGTGCAATTTATAAGTGGTACATGGCAAGGAATTTTATATGACTTCTTTTTAGACTTATTGTACCTTAAAACTGGGTGTCATTGTCTTCTCTGGTTTGTAATATAAATGAAAGAATGTCACAACTAATATAGTAAGAAAATGCAACAAAGGAATTTTAGTAAGGTGTTATAATTTGCAAATAGAGGACCATATCAAAGTCAGTGAGACAAAAATAAATAGCTCTAAGCTTAGTCATATTTTTCTCGCTGTTGACATTGATTAATTTTTTACCTGGTGTTGTGGTCATTGAACCCCTTATTTGGATGCTTAGTACTAATTAAAATTTTAAAAGATCTGTCTGCTTCACATGCTTGTGTCTCTCTTGGGGCCATAGATAGCTATTTTCCCTTTTCAGTGAAGAAAAGGATAAAATGAATGACAATTCCCAATGTCTATAATAGTTCAGGCAGTAAGTCTATTCTCATATCAACACCTTGAAGAGAAATCAGTGTCTTTGGTGTACTTCTAAAAGTTTGAAAGGATGAAAAATGCTGGAAGGTTTCAGAAGATTGTTTTCACCTGAGGACAGAGATGAATTTAAACCAAAGGGCTAGTAAACATAGTTTAAAAAGTTTGTGTCTAAAAGTTAAATAAGTCAACGCCTGTGTGAATCTGATTATTTTTATAGTAGCAAACATCTTGAAACATTTTTGGGTTTAAAATTTATAATATTAATTTTGATTTCAAACTATTTTGGATTCTTTGGAAGTGTTATCTCAAAGTATTTTGAAACACTGTGTTTGTGATAGTAAAGTAGGACATTTTTATACCTTGAAGTTGAGTTCCTGATCCTGGAACTTGAGGTAGTCAATTGAAAATAGATCAATATTTTATGACTTATTATTGGGCTTATACCTGTTTCATAAGCAGGTTTCATTAGAATCATCCAGTGGTCTTAAGGATTTGGTTGTGCAAAAGTGAAAAAGAAATCTCAACCTGCAAATTTGAAAATAATTCTATTTTTAAGTTAAAAAATAGTAATAAAAATACGTCATTCTTTGGTTTTCAGTAGATAAAAAGTGAGTTTCAAAATATGTTCTTTATTTTCTTTTTTGGTAAGCTTTGTCAGCTTTACCTTATCTCATATTTTTACCAGTGATCTTTAATCTGGAGAAAATAGCAATGAGAATGTAAAAGCATGAGAGCTATTTTTGCAGTTTCACCTGCAATTTACAGAATGTATTCTCTAGTAAAATGAAAATTGAATTTGATTTCTACAAAGAACTACTTCAGAAATCTACAGAAACAATTTTTTGGGGGGCCTGCAGATGAAATGCTGAAAAATGTAGTGGCATATTTTTCAGACTGGAAGCTAATTAACATTATCCATAGGAGAAAGAGAAAAGGATGGAGGATGTTTGAAGGAAAGAGTGCTTTGGTGTTCCATACACCTGGAATAATCTTTACATTATGCTATTAAACTGAGGAGACCAGAATCCTCTGTCTTTACTTTGAGGACAGAATAGAAAGTGAGCAAAAGAGAGTTCACACTCAGTTTTGCCCATTTGTCTTAAATTGGGGCAAGTGTGCAACAAGCTATAAAACTCAACTGATAGTCTCCAAAATAGTTGGCTGAGGCAGAAAATCTGATGAGTGTATGGTGAGATAAGATCAATAGCTTTAGAATCAAGACTCAGAGTCCTAGGAGCTGTAATTGATTTTTTAAACTTTTTACCACTCCCCTGAATAGAACTGTATAGATTCTTGAAATCAAATTCTATTTGTGATGGGGATTTGAGATTCAACATAAAGATATATTAAATTTCAGGGAGGCAAAAATCACCTTTTCTCATACAGGCTTTTTGTAGCTAAAATGGAATGGAAGCCTACAAAACAATTCTTTGATACCAAAAATGATTTTTTTCTCTAATCTTTGAAGGTGAGGAGTATAGTAGGAGAGAGACGGTTTCTTTTCTCCCTCTTTTCCTTTCTCTTTTTTCTTCCTTTCTCAATTAAGTTATGGACAGGAGAAAAGAGGAAGGCCCTAAAAATATACAATTTTCAAAATAATAGTCAGAATATTTTAAGAACATATCTTGGCAATTGTTTCCAAAACTTTCTTTTACATTAAATTCTTCTTGGTCTGTGGTCAATGATCCTGTCCTAGCTGCAAGAGTGTCAGTAAAGAAGTTACCATGACCCATCTGCAGTCAAGTAACTATGACTTGCTTTCATGAAAACTACTATGTGCATTGATTCAACATAACACGTACTCATGTAAACAGTACCTCAGTTCAGTCAACAAAATTCAGGTAGAAAAAGCTCTAGTAATGAAAGAAGTGAAATATAGTTTTCCTGAAGTTACGGAGTAAAATATGTGCAATCCATTAGCTTATAGGAATTCAAAGTTTGCAATAATGATGACTTTGCTAAAAAATCTGTGTATGCTATATATTATACATTTCTGAGTACAATTATCTGCTGCACTCACTTCTATAATAATATGCATGTCTCTGATGGTACAGATGTATCATTTTGCATTGAAATATAGTGAGACTAAAAAGGAGTTAAGTATAATTCTCTGTACAAGTATTTGAACTGCTTAACATGTTATTCAGAATTTGGTTGCTATCCACTACTGCAGGAGAGGAACTAAAACTTATTATAATTTTGTGTTCTCTCTTTGTAATCAAATGAATAAGCCATTAATCTATAATTATTTTGATCTATTGAATCAAACTCATAGCAACATAGAAAATCAGCCGTAATGGATTCATTCTGGATGACAGGTGCAGAAATATATCAAAGTGCTACATAGGTACCAAATTTTAAGAAATATTTTCTAGGGTTGTCCATCTCTATTTTCAATTCATATATTTTTTTTGTTTATACTATTTTAGCTATTCAAACAAGCTCTATTTATGTGCAAAATAAATACACATTATTTACCCACTACGTTATCCTTGCTCCTACATGGGGCAGTATGATAAATATGAAAGCAGTTTTGATGATTTAAGCCTAAGTCTTAATACTGGAGTCTCACATAAACATTTTAAAGCTGAAGGATTTCTCCTAATGTAACAGGGCTATTAAACTATAGAAGAATTAATTTGAGCATAAGCAGTTCCAAGAATAATTCTGATTTGATCATATATGCAAAAAAAGCAGCATGTCTTGAAACACTAAGATAGTCTCTTCCAATTCATTGCCCAGTTTCAAAATGTGACAGTACACAAAGGAAATTAGAAGGCTCAATTATTTTTAAATCTCAGAAATCTCTGTTTCAGTGGAACTGAGAAGCTTATTTCTTTCCTGAATAAAATTAATTCAATTATGTAATGCAAACTCTGCAGAAATTAAGAGATCTGGACCCAAAATGTTCTCAACATTATATTTTTAATTCTACTATAAAAGCTTAAATCCAGACACCACAGTTTGTATTTATTCTGCATTTGTCAATATGGTTTTAAATGCTTTCAAAGTGAAAAAAAAAACAAACAAAAGAAACAGGAAAAACCTTCAAGTGTATATATTCTTGAGAGATATAAATCAAATCAGAAATCTACAGAATTAAAAGATATTTATCTCTTTACTGTCATAATGGAGCCATAAAGAATCCCATAAATTAAGGTTTAAGTGAAAATGGAGAACAGTTCTCAGAATATGTGATCAGATTTAGGCAACATAAAAAAATTAAATGTCAATACAATAGACAGAAAGAGAAGAAGAAGCTTCTGAACTCACTAACCCTGATGGCATCAGATTTACCTTCAAAATCAGCTTGTCTACGGGAAAAGCTAAACCTGAGTTAAATGGGGTTTGAAAAAGTATCCTTACAAATATTTTTGCACATAACAACCTGAAATTATTTTTTTTATTTTCATTTCTCATTCCAAAATAGACTGGGATAAATCACAATGATCATTCTTGTTGTAGAATGAGAGTAGGGCAACACAGCTACCGTGGCTTTTTCTATACTGTTCTACCTCGACTCTCTGCCTAGAAATATATTTTGGGCCACAATTTTTGCCAGTCTGCTCATATTCAGGGAAGCAGATGTATTCCTCTGCCAAGGCAACAGACCTGACTCATGATACTAAAGACTGTCTCTATTGCCATCTCTGCTCCCATATGAGGCAAAGGTGGCAGTCATGGGACCACTAGGTGAGATTATTTGTCTGGATTCTGTAATGTTTACTCTTATCAGCTTTACTCCACCCCAGGACCCGGGGTTTTTTTTGGTTTTTTGGGTTTTTTTGTTTTTTGTTTTTTTTCTCTGGTTGTGTAAAGGAACTGAATGTATTATTAAAATGGTAAGACAGGATACATTACTTGCAACTAAAGGTACAATAGCACATATCTCCCAGCTAAGTTTCTTAATGCTCACATTATAAAAGTCATATTTCCCCTCTTTCTTTGCAATCCAGCATCTTTATTTTTCCCATTTCTCCTTTCTCCCCCAAACTCCACAATCAAACAAGCCCAGAGTACAGAAAATTAATACACTACAACAGGTCATTCCTGGAACACCTCTGTAGTTATCAGATATTGAGGGGTTTTTAAGTTTCTAGTGACTAATTTTAGACAATAGCACTGATCAGAGCTGCACGGAATATTTCAAAACCACCATGTGAAGGAGATAGTTCATTTTATCTCCTTAGATTGCCAACATGTGGACTTAAACATTTTTAAGCACAGACTTGGTGACTTGAAAAGTTTTAAAGTGTTGAATAACTGCAGAGAGGTACAATAAATTAACAAAAAAAAACACACAAAAAATTTTTTTGCTATTACAGATTCTCAGGAAAAACTCCATGGTGAGGTATGCAGTGGCTCTGTGCAAGCTAATCAAATCCTTTCATACTCAGGTTTAAGATATGCACAGAAGTCCAGACCCTGAGCTATGGTAAACTCCATCAAAATCAACATGCTACACTTGATCAAGCTAAATACTTCAGGCACACACACCTTTCTTTCTTCTTGCTTTATTCATACCCTAAACCAGATTTCAGCATGCTGCAGGAATTACTGTTGAAAAGAAGGCTGGAGTTTGCATAATCAGGCTTTATTTACAGATAAAATGTGTTTCCTTACTTACTCACTGCAGGAAAGTTTTAGCAAATAGAATAATGGGATTTTTTTCCACAAAGCTCTAGCTAGGAAAGTTCTGTTGACTTTTTGTTTCAATTTGGAGACTGTAATGAATTTTTTATTGTCCTTTTTTTTTTAATTCCATGTAGATTCGTCTTGCTGATAACATGATCTATGGTTCTCTGAAGTATGGTGAGATTGCCATCCCTTAAATAGACAGCACTTATTGGAAATTAAACCTCTACTAATGTATTATAATTATTACTTCAGAGTAATTTGCTGTTCCAGCAGGAAGTCAGAGCTAATCTGATGTTAACATTTCTTCTGTGGAGCTGTTAATATTTTCTCTGTACTGAATATCCATGTAATGGATCTAGCCTGAGGCTGATTAATGATCTTGGTGCTGGAACAGTGATTTGTAGCTAAACCAGCCCTCTCTGAAAGAGATTCAGAGTTACTTCAGTCAATACTGTTAAATAAGTGTAAACAGTGACTTTGGTTAGCGCAAATGTAATCCAGTAAGGCGAGAGAGAGGCAATAAACTGAAATAAACAAGGGAACTTCTACCATTCATGCATTTCATTTGAACATGGACAAAAACACAAAAAACAAACAATTTGTCCTCAACATCCCAATGTTCACTGCCCAAAAAATCAAAACCTGCATTACTATACTAAATTGCCATTTCCTGAACAATGTAAAAAGGAAATTGAGCAGTATGGATAATAAAACTAATATTTCATCTTCCTTTATTGACATGAAAGAGAAGATTAAGGAATTAAAATCTCCTCTCCATTTCTTTGTAAATTCTCCATGTTTCAGCATACGAATATTCATACCATTACTACTATTACATGAATTATCTACAGGTAGATATCATAAATATAAATATAAATATGAATATAAACATAAATTTTAAAAATTGTCATCACCTTCCACTACAATTTTTTGAAGAGATTGTTCTCATTTATAGTTCTATATGTCTGATGGGAATAGGACTTCTTGAAATTTTTTTTGAGAAAAAAATAACTATAACAATAATTTTAAAGCTTGGTTTATTTATTGTCTGTAATAATTTTAGAGTTAATACTTTTGTTCTCTGAATTTAAATGAAAAATTGCATTTTACTTGAACTAATATCACTTTCTTAGGAAACACAAACATTTCAGATTTTGATTTTGGATTATTAGTTTATTTTCCAGGTGTATTCATCTTCTATAATCTATTTGTTATTCTTGAGAAGGCAGACAAAGAAAAACAAGAAAGAAAGGTGAAGTGGGGCTCCCTTACACAGTTTCCTAGCTTCTCGAGGCAATAAACGTATATAGAAATTAATAATTTCACACAATGCTACAGAAAACTGAAAATATTTTGAACAAAAATTTTCTCAACTTCTTTTTAAAATATAGATTTATATATTTTTCCCATTCTTCTTTTTATTCTACAGGAAATTTTTCTGAACATCATTTAAGGGTGTTTCCTTATAGACTGGTATTACCATAACAAGATGGGTAACAGGAGATAAGATCTGAGTCCATCAGGGCAGACAGCACAGCAACAGATAAACTCTCAATTCTCTAAATCTAAATTTGATGACAATTCCTCTCCAAGGAACTGACCTCTCCAAGGAAAAAGCTTTTTTCCCTTTTTTATTTGTTCTTCTCATGCTTAGATGCCAGGGAGACCCTGCTAAATCCCAGGACAGAGGGAAGCCCAGATCTACTGAGCCAAGAAGCCACGTGCCCCTCCATCCAATTCCCTGTTTTGATTCCTTCACCCTTCACACCCTGTCTATCACCTCAGCTTCCATTCTGGCCTACAGCTACTATACAGTGTTTCTGAACATTTCTCAACTTTATCAAATGAGCCTGTTTTAAAATATTATACTCAACTGCCTTTTCCTGCTGTCCCAAATCCTCCTCTCAAACAACAGCAGCAGCTCTTGGGGGCAACTCTGCAGTTCATCATTATGAAAAATTAATTTGGATCATTTCAATACCTGAGAAATTGCAGAAAACTCCAAGTTGTGTTAAGGCCAAGTATTGTTATAAACTAAAATCTTCAATTAGGCAGCTGTACCAAAGCAAAGCACTAGTAAGGCTTTGTGGGAAGTCTCATTTGTTACACAACCCACCTGCAAAATGATGAGCCTCAGACCCTGTAGCATTTGAGGGTCACTAATTATCACACAGTCATTAAATTTTTATATATAAATACTTTGCTGGGAAGAATAGTTTATGGGATCCTAGGAACAGACACTATCTGCCTAAGCAAATAGCTATATTTCCTTTGCTGAGACAACCTGTCTTACCTTAAAGTGTGGGTTTTATACTTTAGATTCACTGTAAGCTACAGCTTTATTCTTAAAGACCTAAAGATAGGTAAAGTCCTTAGTTCTCTAAAGACTGATTCAGTTTTTGTCTCAATTTCTGGATTTATTTTTAAGCTATTTTGTATGATTCTTTTTTTTGATTTTCTTTTTTTGAGTTTTTTTCCTTAATCAATTTCTTAGAAACCTAAATAATTGGACTTTTGAAATTCAAACATACTGTACCAAATTATTCAGCCTGTAAGACAACAAAACACTATTACGGTAATGCATAAATCTTCTAGTCCTTATCATAATAAATCATCTTTGCTTGTCAAATGACACTTTCTGTATATGCAAGTGTCCTATACTTCCATATGCAGAGACTTGCCAGACACATGTATCAATTGTGAATTTTTAGCTATTATTGTGTGAATATATGAATATATGTGAATATACATAAATTTGGTAGTTTTTAACCAGATGAGCTAAGAAAAAAAAAACAAAATTGAATACAATTACTTGAGAAATAGAGAGTTATGGTGCCTTGGCAGAGGCAAATGGATGGAAGATTTAAGATTTCTCTCAGAATGACAATACATGACTTTCTGCTCTGCATACAGAGATATACGTGTGTGTATATATATGTATACATATATACATGCGTGGATGTGTATCTGTATGTACAAACTCAGTTTGCACCATTTTCAGTTTTATTGCTATTACTCCTCTGTTACCTTCTGTCGTAACTTTCTTACAAGCATTCCTAGCAGTAGGGTTCGTTTTAAGTCTGAGATCCCACAACAGGAACAAATTCCTTTCCCACCATTCTATCTGCACATAGAGCTGAACTCAGCCGTGTTTATCATCTCTGTTTATCATCACTAGGAAAAACATGTTTCAGCTTTTATACTTTATAGTTGGATAAAAATAGATTTTTTTTTTCAATATCAAACACTTCTTGTCTTTCTTCCCTCTAAAAAGTGTACTGTTTTCATTAATATGTCAGTTGTTACATTTAGCATTAAATATATTGTTCAAACTATTTTCCCTATTGATTATGCAGTTTATCTGCTAGAAGCATGAAAATAAATCCACCTTCTAAGAAAAGTGTTGCCCTGTACCTCAGTAAAAAAATATTTCAGTGTGACTTAACCTTTTCAAAGTATAATTTGGTGTAACGTAGTTTGTGCAATTCCACACCTTCTCTTTATTCAGCATTTTGATCTTACCTACACACCTCATTCTTTTTTACTTTGGTTAC